>VZRX01011052.1:59179-92732 GCA_013398075.1 Notiomystis cincta
AGCCCTCCTCCTCTCCCCATCCTGCCGAGCCCTCCAGATCCCTCCTAAAAGGGGCTATGCTGCGGGGGGTGCGCGGGTGTTCGTCAGAGCATCCCTGCCCCCTCGGATCCATGAGCGGCGGCAGGGGGAGCGAGGGGGAGAGGCTTACGCCTTTATAGCTTTATTTTCACCTTTGGCCGATGAAATTGCAGCTGGCCGGTTACCTGCACAACAGCGGTACTAAAGACCATCAGAGATGCTGAAACACAGCCAGCTTCATCAGCAGAGACAGCTCGGCACTGCCTCTAGACATCTCAAAATCATACAGCTCATGGCTGTACAAAAAAAAAACCGAAAAAAAGGAGGCAAGAAGCTGTGTGTGATACTAAATACATGGAGAGAGGAGAGAAGAGCAGATTTGTGTCCTTGACTGTTCCCTGAACAAGCCAGTTGTAAAAAAACTAATGTCCAGTCCCAGTTCCATGGTACATGAAGGGCTTTGCAGAAGAAGCTGTTAAAAGGGCTGCACCAGTGGTGAGAACACGTCTTGCATCCCTCTGGGAATCACAGTGCCAGTGGGGTAAACAGGATGGGAGTGCCAAAGGGTAGAAGAGACACTATCTTTTATTCAGCCGTTTGAGTCACTAACATAGCAGGTCTGCACAGCAGGCAGAACTGCCTGTTCCAGGCTGTGATGTGCAGCTGTTTAACTCTTTGGGAAGATGGGCCAAGACACACCAATAAAATTCCCTGCTTGGACCAGGAATTAACACTGGTTCAGGTATGATTACAGCTGTGAAGGGCACACATTTCCTTTGCAGAGAAAAGCTTTTGATTTTCTTAAAGGTGAAGATGAAGCATATGAAAATGAAGAATTTCTATTCCATGGCAAAAAAATTTTCACCATGTGGTTTCCTTCTAAATCAATATGAGAAGGACTTTAAAAATTTCCTGTGTACAGAAGCCCAGCAGCTGATTAAACCTAATGTAATTTGTATTAGAGTCATCACTTCCCACTCCTGAAAGCTGTTATAAAATTGTCATGTCCATTTTCATCAAGGGCTATTTGTATTTCAAGACTCACAGTCTCAAGGCAGAAAACCATCATGAAACGAGTGAGCTTGAAACCAAAGAGAACTGTATCTGCTTCCTCAGACTGCAATTCTCTTCGTAAATGTCTCCAAAGCAATTGGGATTTCAGCCACACCTTCAAGTGCCGTAAGATCAAATATAACAGCTATAAAATAGGACTTGGCAAAATCATTTCTACTGCCATCTATTTTGATTAAGAGTGAGATAGATTATAGATTAAATACTGCACAATCTATTTTACTTCAGGACATTTGTGGCCTATTCCTACAGCCTTCTCTGGAGAATGAAAACCAGTTTCTGTGCCAGTTTTTAACCTATCTCCCTGTGGCAAATTTTGTGTTGCAAGGCTGTTAGCATGTCTCACCTTCTGCAGGCTACCTGGATACTACAGTTCCTGTGTCTAAGCAAGCCCAGACTTCTCCACGAACCACCACTGTCATTTACTGAGCCTTGTTCCTGGGCTCCTGAAATCTATTAGCTGGAAATCACAATACTGAAGCTAACCCAGACAACAAAACAAATTGTCCTAGAAATATTCAAGGCCAGGTGGGACAGGGCTTTGAGCAATGTGATCTAGTTGAAGATGTTCCTGCTCACAGAAGAGGGGTTGTACTAGATGACCTTTAAAGGTCCCTTCCAACCCAAAATGTTCTATGATTCAGGATCTCTTGATCTTTGAGGAGATAGGCCTTTTTAATTAATGCTTCCTTAGGGAAGCTGGGGGATCAGAGGAAACTGGCTGAAGAGTACCAGCTCCCAAAGCTTCACTAAGAGTTATACAAACAGATCTGTGCATGGAGTTGCACAATGAGTCCTGGAAACATCTTTTGTTCATTTATCATAGGAGTGAAGATCATTGACATGAGGAAATCCCACCTGGACCTCCATGCCATTACTTTGGGGAGCCGCAAAGTGTCTGCCTGTGCTCTGCAAAGCAGAACTTTCCTGACCTCAGCATCTCCTGCAGCAGCTCCTCCAAGCTCTACACAGATTAAAAAAGGCAAGTGACTTCCTGTGTTTCACCACAAACTTCCTGCCTCTTTGCAGAATTCTCATAAACCTTTCTCTAATTCTTGACTTCAAAACCTTTGGTAGCTTTCTGCTTTTCTGTAACTACAGCCCAAGGCAAACTCGGCTAAATTGATTATAAAAGGCCCACCTACAATTTTCTGAAGTTGTCCACTCCTCAACAGCAGTTTAAGTGCTCTCACTTACTGGTATAATAGTAATGGAGGTTTTGCCTTTGGGGATGTCACAATGACAGACACCTGTCATAACAATGCTGACATTTTCCGTGCTAAGAAACCACACAGAATCTTGTGATTCACAGAAGTGCCCCAAATCTCTATTATACCCGAGCTGTCTCTCCCTCAGGGGACTTTCAGCCACCAAGATATTAAAGCCACCATCAGCAGTGACCTTCCTAACAGTCAGAGCAGAGAGCAACATCAAGAAAAAACTGGCCAAGGAATCTAAGCTTACAGCTCTCTAAAGTATGTTAAGTTTTCCAATCCACTTCAGAAGCTGTTACTACCAAAACTCCCATCTTCTGTTTTCATCACAGTCTGAACTGGGTTATAGAGAACTGGCACTCTCTCACCTCCCCATGAATACAAAGCAGTTCCTACTTGCTCCCACAATTAGATACAATAACATTAGCCTAGCTGAGAAGAAATCAGTTTATTTCTTGCTTGAATACTTTTATGTGTCTAGTCAGTAGTCCAGTGGAATCTGCTTGCCTCAAGTAACACCAACATAAAAAAACCTTCAAAAGTATTCAATTTTGTTAAATATTTTAAAAAGCATATGGAATATATTTCAAGCTGGAATTTACATGACTTTTATTTCAGATTTTTCAGTCTGTCCTCATTCCCAACCAGCTGGTAAATAGTTACTATGGCAGCACCTAATGCAGAGTGACTCGGCACTCCCTCACCTTCCAGTAGCAGCACTGTCTACCCTTCTGCTTTCTTATGATTATAACCTTGTCTTCTCTTTATTGTTTCATTTCAGAATTATGATGTTTAAAAGAGCATTCTTTCCCCTGTGAAACAGCATTTATTGGTGGAATCAATGCAAGAATCTGCTAAATAAAGATCATACCTATTCAGGATGGTATTTCAACTTTCCTTTTGTGTTAATTATAAAGATGTTTGAATTGTTTCCATCATTCCTCAGTGTTTCTTTGGAGCTTTATATTGCCAAGTGAGGTTGTCTCATATCAAACTACAACATGCCTGACTCCAAAATATCCCTGTCTGTTTGATTGTGAGCAGTCTCCCCTTTCCTTTGTTAATATTGAAAACTCCTTGCCTTCTGTTTCTGTGGTTTGTTTTTTTTTTTTTTTTTAAATTTACCTTGCTTTGAAGGTTGTATTTACACCTTGAGCCTTCTCCTTTATCCTTCCTTTGGATTTCACTTTGACCCAGAGGTGACTGGACAACCAATTACCTGTTACCAAAACTCTTTCAGTATGGCCATCAGCCAATTCTTTATCCACTACAGTCATCCAATTCATCAAGTCTAAGATCATGGAAAGGTTTTGGCAAGTCATCAATTTAGAAGAAATTCTTTTTGATAACAGTGAAACTTGCGAAGTCTGTGGTTTCCCATCTCACGGTTGGATTCCCCTGGAGCTAGAAGGGTGTGAACTCTCTCATCATGGATTTTCCTGCCACTGAGGTAGTTGGGTTACTATATTATGACATTCTGGAAGAAAGTGAACTTAAAGTGGCTGGCTGGGGATCTCAGTTAAAGTTAAGAAACAACTCAGCTTTCTAAAATTGCAGCTGACAGATTTATGACAAATAATACAGCAAATATACGTGGGAAGGGCTAAGGTATTTTTCCAGTACACTTTATGAACATTAAGATAGTTGGTTTAGACCTGGAATGTAAAAACATGCCTGAGGAAGAATAATTAACTTTTTGTCTAGCCCTGCAGGCATCTTCCACTTTTCCTCAGCTATTCCGAGCCCTCCCAATCCTGACATCACACAGGAAGCCGGAGGCCCTTCCCACTGGGTGTGCCCCTGCTCGGTGTTTCCAAAGACCGGCTAAACGAGAGGCTCGCGGCGGGCCCGGGCGCAGCTGGTCCCTGGGGGCTCACACCTCCAGCACCACGGACAGCGGCGGCTCAGTAATTATCGTTATTTATCAACAAACTCGTTCTTTGCCCCATTACATCAGGCGGTTCTGAGGGGCTCCCTGCCGTGTTCTGTATTCCTGCCAACATTAGAGATAGCACCAGCAATTAAGGTGTTACCCGAGAAGTTCTTTCCTTGTCTTCTGCTTCATCGACAGCCTCCTCTTCTGCCATTTTCTCTTTTGCTACCTGTGGAAGAGAAGATAATTAAGACCATTCTGCACTGGACTAATAGAACCCTTTAAGTCAGTAAATGCTTTTGAGATAATCAAGCCCACCACTAAGCCATGTCCTCAACATGTGCCACAACTACACACCTTGCAAATCCCTCCAGGGATGGTGACTCCACCACTGGCCTGGGCAGCCTCTGCCAGTGTCTGAAGAAATTTTTCCTAATAGCCAATCTAAGCCTCCCCTAAGTGATGAAACTTGAGGCCAGTTCCTCTTGTCCTGTGGGAGAAAAGACCAACCCCACCTGGCTCCAAGCTCCTTTTTGGGAGTTGGAGAGAGAAAAGGTCCCCTCTGAGATGCCTTTTTTCCAGGCTGAGCCCCTCTGGCTGCTCCTCATACTCCCTAGTGGTCATGTCATATAGATGATTGTGGGCCTCTGCCTAAGGGCTGGAGGCAGCAGGTGTGCTCAGGATGGGCAGATGATTTATTTACCAGAGGGACAGCACACAGATCAGTGCTATCTGGCAGGCCAAATCCAGATGAAGAGGGAGAACTGCCATTACAATAAATCTGTTTTGCATTGCATAGCCAAGAGAATTGCTGCTGAAAGCTATACAAACATGCCAGATGGTGCCAACTATCCATACCTTCCTGACCTTAAAGATTTAGAGAAAAATGAAGGGACAGAATCAATCCTTTGAAGTCAAAGGTAAACATTCCCTCAAGCCAACAGAAATAGTTCTTTTGACCACTATATTGGTGCTTAAAGCATTCCCAGCTTCCAGGTTGCTCATATCAGCTGGCAGAGCATTATGATTTGCTAGGAGCTCTCATTTAAACTACACTTGCAGGAGTATGATCTCACCTTAATGGCAAGGGCACAGCTACAGCTAGTGCAGGCTGATGGCTCCCTAAGCCACAGTAACACATCTGCCCTCCCAGACAGGGTGCAGCTCCTTGGAGCCAAGCACAGCAGGCAGGACAGGCCTCAGGGAGGCAGCTGGGGGTAAGGCAAGATCCTGGACCATCAGGTATTACCTGTGTGGTGATGAGAGAGGGCCAAGGTCAGAAAGTCAGTTCACAGGTGGAGGCCCAAGTGCCATGGCTGAGCACAGGCATGGCTGTGACTAAGCTGGAGATCAACATTCCTGCAACAGAGAGCAGGAAGAAGCCTCTGGGACTGGGCTTAAATAGTTTCCTATGCACATGGGAAGGGTGTGGGCAGGAGCCCAGGTGAGGCTGGTGAGGACCACCAAAGCCCATTAGAGCTCTCAGGATTCCAACAGGAAAACTTTCTGCTTTGAGAGCAGTCTCTTAATGTTTGACTCCACACTTGGTATAACAAAGGTCCCTCATGATTCTGTAATAGCATTAATTAGCTTCCTTTTATCTGTTAAACTTTCACAGTAAAATTTTCATATATACACACACACATATTAAAATTCTTGGACTCTGAAGCAGTTTACCAAGTGCAAATTTTTACATGTCTCATTAATTTAATAAAATTTCAATTATGCATCACTGTTAGCTGAGATCAATGACCTTAGTGCCAAAATCTTCATGGCCGTAAGGAAAAGGCTAGAGATGACCTCTACTCAACTATTCACAGGAAAACTCAGTTGACTGACTGTGAAAAAACTAGAAAAAATAGAATTATTTCATTTTGAGGATACAGAAATACCAACAAACATTAGATTAGAAGTGATATAATGACCTAGTTTGTTCTTTTGGTTTCTGTTTACATCCGTTCATTACCATGAACTCTCTTAACTCCTTCTGGTGGGATTATGCAAGGAGTGCACATGTGCTACTGCTGCTCTGCTGCTGCTCCAGCTGCAAAGACAAAGCAAAAAGAGGGTTTTTAGAGAAAAAAAACCAAATCCCAGACCCACTCTTCCTACATTACAGTAAGAAAGGAGAAAACAAGTAGTTCTGTTATGGTTGTTATAGAAAAAATGAAGATATCAGAGTTGGACAGAAGTCATTTAATCCCATAACCCTTCATGCCATCTATGCTGAAAATAAGTGATATTCAGTTAACCTCTTCTGGCTTAGAGGACCTACTGACAGCTCAAATCCAAGAAGATCCTGTCAATAAAGTGGAGCAAGCTCTGGTCACACTTCTGCTGTGGCCAGAAGAGCTTAATGCTGCAGCAGGAAATTATGTTAGACCTCCATCAGACTGGAAGCAAAGCTTCAACCTCCTTATATAGATATAAACCCACACTGTAATGACCTTTGAGCTTTCATTAGACAAAACCTCTTCTCTGGGCTTGGATAATGGATAAATACAGGTATTGTGGTTTAGCTTGCAGCTAATGAGCCACATCTCTAAAGAAAGTAAAGGACAAAGCCAAGACCTGAGCATATCCAAAAGCTCAGAAGTCCTCAATGTTAGGTGGAGTTTTTAAGCGATATTTTATGTATATTAAATAATTTTGCCACAGATTTTGGCTGGAGGCAGCTGAATGCTGACCTGTTCATGGCAGAGTTGTGTGGGCAGTGAGGTTGTGCAGTGGCTGCACTGTTCCTGCTGGTGAGCCATTGAAGTGTCAATCCTATTATTTAAAAAGCATCCAGGCTCTTTCGAGCTGTAGGTGCTCCAGTAAAGCACTGTGCTTCACCAGCCTGTGTGAGCAGAGAGAGCCCTCATGGCCCAATTTTGCCATCCACAATGTGACCTTGTCAATGGCAGCAGACTGGCAGAGCAGGGCAATGAGCTTCCCACCTTGTTTCCTCCTGTAGCAATCTCTTTTTGATTTCTGGTTTTGAGGAAGATGCCATCTGGTGTCAGAAGCTCATTCAGACAATTGGGACAGTGTCAACTCCAGTAAAAGCATCAGAAGTCAAAGTGCTGCAGAAATATCCCCATTGAGAGTGCAGGCTGAAATGCCTTTATCTAACTTCTTATTACTATCTATCATCTCACACATTTACTCATGGCTTTCTATTAGCTTGTACTCAAGTGGAGCATCTTTTAAACAAGCATTTATGTTGCAGACAAAAGGCCCTTTAGCCTGGTCTATCAGGGCTTTTGATGTCATTTGCCTTCTTGCTGTGATCATCTGCCAGCTGCCTATTTGTGCTGGTTTAATTAAAAGATAGAATTGATTGGTCATGAAATTTTTATAATAGCAAGGTTAAGAATTCAGAAAACTGTTCAAAAACAAAGAGGTATGAATATCAGAGCTGAACTTTTATATGGCAGGTCTTTTAGAAGTACTGTAGAAGCATCAGCACTGAATTTGTTGCACAGGGAAAACTCACTTTTTACCAAGGTAACAGCAAAAGTAGCTGTTAAATAGTAGAATTTTCATTAATATTTTGAATCAAATATTATTTCTTGAAAGGGAGTAAAATAGACTGTATGGTCTAATAAAATGGATGTAATGGAAACAAATCCCAATCTCAATGAATGGATGCAGGACTAAATGTGCAAAAAGGGTGCATAAATTAAACCAAAGTGATGACGGGTTTGGATCACTTCAGTCAAAGGGAAAAGCCATTGCATAAAACAATTCATTGCTCACAAGACCATGTTTCAGCAGCAGCATTTAAAGCCAGAATTAACAGTAGGAAAGACCTGCATTGCTTAATATCCTCTGGAAAAAGAGGTGGGTGAAATTTGAGAAGGTGTGGAGTGATGCCAAGTACTCTTTGAAGTTGAGTATGAGGCATCGTAGCAGGATCTCACGAAGATGAGTGACTGGGCAAGAAGTTCAAAAACCTCAGTATTGGTAAGCTAAGACATGCACTCAGAAAACATATCCTAAATAGGTACAACAGAGAGTGAGTTGGCTTTTTTAATGACACAAGGAATGTTTCTGTTGAGCTAAACTCTTCACCCCTAACAGGTAACGCTCCCAGGCCACTGCCAAGTGCAAGCACGTGTTGCTCTCCACAGTAGAGTGCTCTGCTTTCCAGAAGCCTTTTCTTTTCCATTGATGTCAGTGTTTTGAAAACACCTCTTGAATGTTAAAGCAGCTGCCTTTAAGCACATAAGAGAGCTCAGGATCTTTTCCTAATACAGATGAAGCCATTCCTTGGAGAGCAATGTTTCCTTCTGCCTTCCAGAGGAGCAGAGCAGGAGCAGCTGGAAGTGCCAGCCAGCAGCACTGAAGCAAAAGGCATGTTGTGCTGCCTGTGACACTTCTGGATAATGATGGTAAAGGCACTGTCTGCTGGTTGCTTTAAAATAGCACACTTACACCCAGAACCTACTTCTCTTTTCCCAAGGGTAAGAGGTATTGAAATGCAGTAGTTTATTAGACAATCAAATGAGATCTAGAAACTGATTTCTCAGTAATCAGGTGTAGAAAACCAGACTGAAATCCTCAGAGCAACCTGAAAATTCACCCTTTTCTTTTCCTAAACAGAACAAATTGATACATGTTTGATTTCATACATATTTAACATACAACCTCTGTGTTGTCACATCAGTTTGCTTGCAGCCATGGGGATGCTGCTAAGGGCCCTGGCCTGCTCAGTGCTGTGTGCTGCCCTCTCCATAGCTCTCTGGGGAAAGCAGTCTGGGAGACACAGAGAAAAAAATATCCTGGTTGTTTGAAATGAGTTAGAAATAAATGATCTCTCTTCTTGTTTGTTTAAAAATAACATAGCAATTCCGAACATTGCTGTTCCTCTCAGCTGAGCTGGAGACGTCAGAAACTTCCAAAGGATGTCATTAATCTTCCAAGCAGGACCTCTTGCAACTGCTGGGGAGCCACAAAGTGCCTTGAGACACTTTGCTCCACAAACTCCATACTGGGCTCTTTAACCTCTGACTCCCAGCAGTTTTGCCATTGAGAAGCTGGGGTGCATCACCAGCTCCCACACAGCTGCAGGGTGCTGAATCCCACTTGCTGTGCCAAGCTGGAGGTGATGCTCTCTCCCAGGGCACTTCCAAAAGATGCATCTTTTCCCTTTTGTGGGAAGCCCCATGAGTTACCCATCATTTTCTTTTCTCAACAGACTTATCAATGTTTAATCACCAGGACAAAATTTTCCATGTTGACTGGGATGCTGACTCATCTTGAAGATGTCAGTAGGTTCTAAATATAGGACCTAGTATAAAAAGATATTTAGTAAGACTGCAAACATGAAGTGACTTTTTGTTTGAAATCTCTGTGGCCTTATGTAGTGCAGTTCACTGAGCTGCTAACCATGCTGGTGTCACTGTGATTCCACAAGGTACATTACCTGGGATTTGGGGGTTTGGTGGGAAAAAATTACTTTAAAGGATTATTAAACTTACAAAACAACAACTTAAAAGTTAGAAACGCTACAGAAAAACTGCCACCCAAGAGAGGTGTACCCTGAGCAAAACAGAGATTCAACGAATTTTTCATGGGAAAAAATAGGTAAAATATAACAAAAGAAAGTTTGAAAGCACAATGCAAGGAGACTAATATATAAGCAAACTACATTTTAGGATTTTGTTTCTTAGGAATTATAGAACCATTTAGTTTGTAAAAGACCCTTAAGATAAGCTTCTCAGTGTTCGACTTTGTTTTTATTTGCAATAAGGTATAAAAAGTGGAAAAAAGATTCACTACACAGGCAAAAAGTCAGATTTGTGAAATCTTTTACCAGCTCATTTTTATCCCAGACAAGCCTGTAAAAAATGCCCAAGGAAAACTTTTGGTTACAAGGATCCTACCAATAGCTGTGGCTTTGTGATGATAATTCCTTTTTTAAGGTTTGAAGCTCCATTTCATGGAAGATATTCATATATAAATCCACAACTACTTTTAAAAATCAATTTTCATTTGTCTTTGCAGCTACTGTGCATGGGTGGCATTTTTCATCTGAAACAGAAACCACCACATGACTTGTGAGCACCATCAGCTCACCACATCTGGGAAGAGGAGTTTCCAGTCCTTCCCACTGCCACCTGGGTCCCAGCATGTCTAAGGCTGCCTGCCACATCAGAAGGAGCTTGGAAGGAAATTGGCTGATTTTTACACTCATCATTGACAGTGGCCTGATGACCATCAGATTCTCATCAATACTTTCAATTCTGGTTTGCACTTCTCATGCAAAATACCCCAAACTACTTGCTGGTCTGCCAGATCAACTTCATGGACCTCCCCAGATCTTTGTTTTGGATGTATGGGTTCTGGCTTATGTTCCTCCCTTTGTGCCATTGATAAAGTCTCTCATTCACATAGTTCTGGTGCAGCCATCTCAAGCTGATGTCATTAAAGTATTTAAAAATGTACACTCCCACTGTACTTCCCATTTTGACACAGCCACTACCAAATGCACCAAATTCATTGTGAGTTTGAAAATAAGAAAAGAAAAAAAATAGAAAAGCAAGAAAAGCAGAGATAAAAAATGAGTTCTTCTACTGAGTGCACACATTATCACAAAATGTCTTTAGATACTTCTTGGCCACATGGGAGCAAATAGCAGAAGAATGAAGAAGAAGAAGAACTATTTTGGGCTCAGTTCTGGAGCAATGGGATTCCAAAGAAGTATGAGGTTATGTACACAGGAGGACACACTTCCATTGGGAAGATCAAGACTGATCCATCCAGTACACCTGATGTCATGGCTTTTGTTGTTACTGTCTAAATGAACCTGCCTAGACAGGTTGGCAGATGGTTGGATGGAAAACAGAGGGAGCAGCGAGGCTGTGGCCCATCAGGAGACTCAATCTTTGCATTTTCACATCAGACTGACAAACTCCAAGACCCCTTCTAAAATCTAGAATCCTTCACATGACTCTAAGCAACTTTTGCAGAGGGGCATTTCACAGCAGCAAGAATTTGCATGTACATCAGAATTGGAAGTTCAAGCTCTCATCATACCATTACATTTTCGGTGTCCTCATTTGATCCCACAAAGGGCTTAGTAATGGCACAAGAAAGCACTTGCTATCTGCACTTGTGGTTTTTATGACAAAGCATCTGTAAAGCTTCCATAAGAAACTGGAAATAAAAGTTAGGTGAGATACATTAACTTTCTGACACAAATATTTCTCTTATTCTGCCCACAGTTCCCAGCCCACGGGGAAGTGAGATGATCTTTATGACGCTTCCAACCCAAACCATCCAAGATTCTATGATTCTACTCCTTTGTTCCCTCAGGAATTTGGTTGATTAAATGTAATTAATATAATTATTTAATCAAGGTCACCTAATAGTCGGTCTTGAGAGTTCCATGAGAAAGTTTTATGTTTGCAAATATATACACATTAAAAATAAGTAATTGGAAGAAGAGTAAATAAATCAAGATTATGGAGCATGGAGGAAACGTACCATTTTGCACAAGCTCACTCCAGAGTGAGCATCCAAAAGTAATTAAATTTTCAGCTCAGTTTAGTGGGAAGCTGAGTGTGAGACTAACTCAGTGTCTTGATTCACCCATGTTTCACCACCTGGTTTCCAGTAATCTCATCACTACTGGAGAAATCAAATAGTTCTCTCTGTGGCTGCATGTAGTGAACAGCAATGAAACGTGGGTGTGGGCTCACTTGCAACTTGGATTATGGCCTGAAACATAACAGATTTTTTTCATTATTTACTGTACTAACAGCACAAGGTTAGTTCAATATTCTTCATTCAGAGAAATTAAATCCATCTCATTAACATGAAATTCTGTTAGGAGCCAGAACAGAGGGCATCCTTCCTCCCACTGTGTCTTCCAGCACTGTTCTCCATGACCAAAGGAACTTCTTGGACTTTGGACACCTTCACGCACCTCTGACACACAGAAATAGCCCGTGGGCAACGAAATTACTGCTGATGACTGTACATAAATCTTCCTCTACTCCACTCTCCAATATAGGTCAGCACAGCTAACTTGCCAGAGGTACTCTGTTTCTTAGAAAGGGCTTTTGCAGGTTTCCTAGAACAGACTTCTACATTACTTGGAAGGAATTTGTTGTTTGATAGATTTAGAAAATTGTCACAGGGATTCAATGTTAATGATTTTGCAAAATGCTCTTCCAGTTTGAAGTTCAAGGCTTTGTATCCCCAAATACTTTCTTAAGTACAGATACAGAATATAGAATGAGCCAGACTCTGAGATGTCTCTGTAGAGGACAACCTGTTTGCTGACCATGTAGTGCTCTGTAACTGGGTTGTCTCTTTGAGTGTCTTCCTTTGCCACAAACACACAGCTGTTATTACTCACTGATTGCAGAAATTTGGAGCAAAGAATCTGTAAACCAGGATGTATGTAGGAGATGTGGTCAACAAAACACAAGAGTTGTCTTCATAAAAATATCCCATCACAGAAACTATTTAAATAAACTAACCATAACTAAGTCTGCAGGACATGATGCAATTAATTTTTGAGCTCCTAAGGNACAAAACACAAGAGTTGTCTTCATAAAAATATCCCATCACAGAAACTATTTAAATAAACTAACCATAGCCAAGTCTATGCAGGACATGATGCAATTAATTTTTGAGCTCCTAAGGTTCTCTGCAGTGTGACTGTGGATGACTGCTAACAATTCCAGAAAACCCAGAGGACTGTGGGAATTTCTGGGAGTGGAGGAAGATAAACACAGCCTGTGACCGTAGAAAGCTGAGTAGCTTATGGAGGAACCAGTTCAGCTTGAGCTGTGGGAGGATCTGGGAACCAATTCTCTATCAGTCTTTTCTAGTAAAAATAAGGTGATTGATGAGCTTTCATATAATCATAGAATAATTCATGTTGGAAGGGACCTTTGAAGCTCATCTTTTCCAAACCCCTGCAATGGGCAGGGACATCTTCAATCAGACCAGGTAGCTCAGCACTCCACTCTGGCCCTGAATGTTTCTAGAAATGGAGCATTTTAAAGTAGCCAGTATAGAGTTGGGGTGACTCTGCTGCTCACAGTTAAACTGTTCTTCCATGTGGGTGAGGGCAAAGGGATTGCTGGGCTCCTGGCATGACAGCCTGGGGACTATAATGTTGAAATGTTTGAAAACATTTTCTTCAGAGGATGAAACATATCATTATGGATGATTTCCCATCAAATGGTGGGAAAACAATGGAGATTTCATGGGCAGTTTCGTGATCCAGTCATAACAATTAAAAAAAGCAATAATGAACTTTTTGAATCATAAACCAGGGACAATCCTTGTCAGAACTGTGTGATGTGCTCTTGGGAAGACAAGGCATAAAGTGCAATGATTTGGGAGACAAATGGCCAAAACACACACACACAGAGTGCCCAAGCATCACTGAAGGATCACAAACATCAGCTAGGTTTGCCTGGTGCAGATTTTTGTCTTTTTTTTTCTTTTTTCTAATTTATTTTCTTCCTGCTGCCCATTTTATAAATGTACACACTCCCTCTGGGATGCACAAGCAAGCTGTGGAGATGCAAGACACGAGAGATGCTTCTTCTGTCCTGCACAGCGCTGCAAACATAACAAAGCATCTCACAAAAGCCTCTTCCCAAGAAAGAATTCCCTCAGAGTGATGGTGCTGACACCAGATGGCTACACTGTTTTTCCATAACCTCCTCAGCACAGCTCTTTACTTATTCTGATGCTCTAGACTGAATACAATAAAGTAATTGTAAAAGTCACAGTCCTGGCATTTATCTCAGATTATCATTTCAGATTTTAACACTGGCTTCTGTTGTTTCTGGCAAGTGCCCCGATTGCAGGATGTAGCCAACTGCATGAGTAACTGCTTTATACTTGCCTGCTGTAAATCCCTTGCTGCATTTGAAGTTTTCTTACTAATACATTTTACACTTGTTAGCTGGTTTTCAGTCAGTCTCCAGCCCTTGCCTGCACATCATGTCCTCTGCCTGGGCGTGAAAGTATGTCCAGAATGCTAAAAAATTAATCCTGAAATATGCATGACCCTGACAGCTGCACTAAATAAATTGGGAATTACTAAAGAAATGTCAGAGATTATTGATGGAATGTGGAAGGAGTTATTAAGCACAGCTGAAATACTAGTAAAATGATGAGGAAACTATGGCTCACTGCTGGAAACTACCCCTGAGATGAACCATATAGATATGGAAAAACAGAGGTAGCTGGAAGAAAGCCTGCTGATGATCTGATATAACACTGACTTATGAGATATGCTTTCTCCTTTCCCTTCTTACTTCACATCTTTTTTAAAGACTGTACAAATTCACAGTGTCATCTATGTTTGTCACAGTGCAAGGGCTCTCATTATACAACTGGAAAAATGGAGATTGTTATCATAGGGTTGGCTTTTCAGGAGAGGAATGTACTCAGAGAATTTAACAAAATGCATCTGAAAGATGAAAAAAAGTCAAAACTCTGTGTGACCTGAACATATCTGATCATACAGGAATGAAAACAAAAGGGAGCATCCAGTTCCCTGAGCTGGAGGTGATAAAGCCCTTGCACATAGGCTAAGGGAGTGTTGCCCTCCCTGAACATCACTCAGCATGGTCCATCCAGAATACAGCATGCTCAAGGGACAATCTGATTTTAAAATTTCTTTCATTTCTAGAGAGCAATAACAAAAACACAGAAAGCAAATCAGATCACGTCATACATAACATTTGTTAAAAATGGTTTGCTCTTTGGACTCCTGCTTTGGTTAATAGAAAAACATTTACTGACATTTTTGTCCAAGGCTACAGCATGTTTTCATAAGCAAACTAGGGGAAAAGAAATGAAATTACTGCGTTAAATATATCACTGCACAAGCAATTCATCATCAGCTTGCAAGGTCGTAACTAGCCTTGGCTGCAAGGATCTGGTCTGGGTCCAGTATTAGTCAGGATTTTAATCAACAATAGTGTATTAAAGAGCAAAGTACTGTCTAACAAAATTTCGGGATGGCAGAGTGAGTACTTCTACTACTGGCTCTGAAAGTGTGTTAGGAACGGAGAAAACACTGAGTAGAGGGCTCCTTTTCCTTCCCAGGATATGGCTACAACCTCATCCAGCACCCACAAGTGCATCCTCTAATAATCCAGGAGTGAATAAATATCCTGGTAACAACTCTGATTTGGAAACTCTTTCTTCACATGCCAGATAGAACATGGAAAACTACAGCTACAAGATCCTCACTTGTCGCCCCAGGCCAAGTCAGTGAGAGATGACACAGCCATTCTGTCCAGGGCAAGGCTGATCTAACCTCTCTTTGCCAGGGCTGCAGCATCCATGGTGATCTTTCTCTAATGCAACCCAGGGGACAGCTGTTCTTATGAAATCTGATTTTTTTTTTTTATTCACAGGTCAGCAGACTTCTGAATCATTCTTTACCAAATTTCTCCACTCGATATTCATAATTAGCTTGTCCTGTGCAGCTCTACCCATAGTAAATGAAGTTTGATTGCAAAATTTCTCAGTTACTGTTCAGTTTCTTTTCTCCACAGACAGCTGAAAAATTTATCTTGAGGCCACAGTGCCTTTCCTAAGAACACTAACACCTTGGAATCTCTGTCCTGACTGAGTCAGGTTGTAATATATTTCCTGAATTAGACAGAATTCCCTATAGAAACTCTACCTAATACTTTTAGTAGCTTTATTATAAATCTTAAAAAATCTAAATATGCTAATATTGAGAACTATAACCCTAGTTTTCTGAGGAAACCTGTACATTTTCTTTAAATGGCCTCCAAATTTTTGGAAGTACTGAGAAACTAACATAAAGCAAGATTTAGTTTTCCAGCATCCACAGTTGTGTGCACATTTGTCTATATATGTGTATGTATAGTCTATGAATACATACCCTAATAACTTCAGATGGGTACAGATACCTGTCTACACTTGATCCACACTAAAGGGTTGTGCAGTTTGCCTTGGAAATACATATTGCAAAAGGATTCAGGTAGAGAGTCTATAAAATTACTCTTGATGCAAAAAGTATAGACTCTTACTCATTTGAATAACCAGCAGATTCCATTCTTCAGGTAACTCTTCCCCGCCTCCCCTTTAGCAAGAGCATGTTTGTGGTGAGATATTAATCATTTCCTGCAGCACTGTGTATATAAAAGGAGCCCAAGGCAGAGCCACACACAGTTCACCCAGCTGAGGAGCAGAGCTGACTCTCAAAATGCTGGTCCAGGTTGTGGCTCTGCTGAGTCTGGGGGTGCTGGGCAGTTCAGCCCAGCAGCAGGAGGAGCGCTCCAGGACTTTGGTGGGATTGATCATTCGAGAGCTTCTGGAAGATATCAATAAACTAAATTTAAATGCAGTAAGTTCCTTAATTTTGAGCCACTTTTCCCCAGCTGCCTTCTATTCCAGGTTCTATTCTGAAGTTACTAACTTCATTTTCTCTTGAGCAGGTTCCCAGCCTCGTAACCGTGAACGCTACGGTAAGAAACCACACATTTCTATTTAAAATTATTGTCTAAAATCCCCAATTTTCTCTCCCATTTCAGAACTCTAATAGCAGTAAGATAACTTTACAAAGCTAGGGAAATGAAAAATTTTTGCAAGAACCTATAGAAAGCTGCTGCCAGTGCTAAAATCATTCAGTAGTTCTCTCAGGAGGCAAAAGGTCTTAGATGTGCACCAGCATCTTCCTGGAAGCCTCACAAATCCACTCTGATCTCTTAGTTTTAGAACAGACTGTTTTGTCCATGTACTATACAGACCCATTCATTTCATTGATCTGTATTTTCCTGAAATCCAGTGAAAAAATGAGTTTTTTATGGAGGACACAAGGAGTACCAGTGAGAAATAACAGCCCATCTCCTGTTACAAGTGAACAGAAGACAAAAGGCATCAGCCCCTCTTAGTTTCAGGGAGAAAAGTTGAAAATTCACACCAGCAGCAATAATTGCTTTATTTCATTAAGACAATTCTGCTCCAGTTTCAAGAGATACACAATAGCAAGACATGAAGTCCTAATGCAGGGTTGGCCCTCCTTTCCTTTGAGGAACAAATATCTCCAGAATTGAAGAAATCCAAATTTTCTATGTCCAGTTTCTAGTGGCACCTGCAACTTACTTAAGGCAGTTGGGAGTTTTTGGACCCTGCCATGTTCTTAAATGAAAATTATAGGTTGTACTATAATTTCCTAAATTTGATGTCCAGTAAATGGCTGAATACAGAATCAGGGCTAGTTTTGAAAACACAGCTCTTAATTCCTGTAGGTTATTTTTTTCCATGGGTATTTGAATTCCTGATATACTATGTTTTATTTATGTGCTACCAATTACTACTGTTGAAATAAATGTTGAAATATCCCTGCAGGTGGAGAAATGCATGCACAGCCACCTGAAAACCTTTGCCAGCACCTTGACAGCTCTTGACATTCACAGCAGAGTCATTGCCAGAAAACTGACCAGACTTAACATCTACGAAAAAATCCTTCCCAAAGTAAGTTTGGCTTTGTGGTACTTAATAGGAAAATAATCAGCACTGTTAATAATCAGGCTGTTTAATGAGGGGGCATGGCAGCTGGGATGGCACTGAGCTGGCTGCAGTGCACACTAGAAATCTCTTCTGAAAATTATGTTATTAAGAAGGGTGTAAATACATCCACTTTCTTCCTTGGATCACCCAGGAAAATATGTGGTAATCCCAGTTGCAAGGAAGATAATTATATGAAAAAAAAAACCTGAAATGTGAGTGGAATCTGGGACAGCAGTGGGGCTCGGGGGGCCTTGTGCATGATGCCAGATGATAAGGTGTCACCCAAACATCATCACCCTGCCTTGGAGCCTGCAGGGGCAGCTCACCCAGCTCTCCCCAGCATGCTGTGGGCATAGACTTAAATGTGACATCCAAGTTACGTGGCTGAATCACTCCTCTCTTTTCTTAAAGGATCTCGACAAGGAATGTAAGACTGCACAAGTAACATGGGATGACTTCCTGGACACACTAGAAAAGTTCTTGAGATTGCTCTCTGAGAAAATTCAAATGCTTAAATAGAGCAACTACTCCAAATCTGAGAAGAAAAGGAGAACCTGAACTCTTTTGCAGCCAAACTGTGATGTGACTCAATTAACTTATCCTCAGGAATGTGGCCATAGAATATTTATATAGAGAGAGATATGTTGTGTGTGTGTGTGTGTGTGTGTGTGTGTGTGTGTGTGTGTATATCTATCTATCTATCTATAGATAGATAGATAGATATTATAAAAAGTGATGTTATAACAGTAGTCATGTTCACTATAATGATTTAAACATGCTGATTTTTTAAAACCCAAGCACTTAAATATTTAAACATTTTAGATAATTTTAATATTTTAACTTATGTCTTTTTCATAATGAAAGAGCATCATTATTATTATTATTATTTATTATTTATTTATTTATTTGTTTATTTATTGAGACATTGAGATATTTATTGGGATGCTGTTTTATTTAAGAATTTGCTTTAGGAAACTGCTGTGTGATGGTGTGTGAGGAGGAGCTCTGGGGATCTGCTTTGGGATTTGCTGTCATATTGTGACATATTTCTCTTACACTGTCCCAAGCCACAGCCCCAGGGCTCTCAGAGCAGGGTCAAAGTCAGTCTGTGGGACAGGGACAAGGCCATTGGTGCCACCCAGCCCCTTCAGTTCCCCTTGGCTCTGAACTAGCTCCAGACTGGAGAGGATTCACTTCAGTTGTGCTCTCCGAAATCCACTCCCTCCCTGGGGGTTCAGATCCAGGGGTAACTTCAACCACTACATGTTTTATTGTTGGTGAAGCAGAGCCATATCACCCAAATCCAGACAAACTGGGTAACACAAAAGCAAAGAGGTCTTGTTTGTTTTTCCTCCAAGTTTACTCAGCTGATACGAGGTGTTTCCACATCTCATGTGAGCTAAATTCTACTGAACTGAATCAGACAATACTTGTTTTCCAAACTGTTTAAGTAGCCATAGTTATTGCAGGTACTCACAAGGTGCATTCCCATGTAAAGCTATCAGTTAAGATTCTGAAAGTTAATGTTTAATAAAAGAGTATTGAAGGGGAATGTTCAAACAAGGCCTTGTTTTTGAGGACTCCTGTCATGTGCTGCCTATACTTCTCTATGTGTTACTGAATGTTTGCAACCTTTTTTTAATGTAAATGCATCTTTACAAAAATAAACAAATTTTCCTGCATAATTAAGAGTCCCTTATTTGTGAAGGGTGAGTGGTTTCAGTGCTGTTCAGAGGAGCTGTTTGATTTCCAAGCAGGATGGACACAATGGGTGCTGCCAGCAATAGGAGAGATGCCCCTGATCAGGGTGAGCACTCCACATCAGCCCTCACCTATCCCATCACCTTCCCAAGGCCCAGAGCTGCTGCAGCCCAGCCTTGAACTCAGCTTTACTGAGTCATGTTGTGCTTGAGCCTTTAAGAAGAGGTGTCCTCTTGTCCACTGGGGTTACTCATTCCTGGCTGCACCATGTCCCTGCCACACTGGCAGTGCTGTGAAAGCAGAAGAGCTTTCACCTGTCACAGCTGAGAACCATCCCTTTGCCTTCACTGGTGTGGGGAGCTCCCAGTCCTGAAAGACTGACAAGTGTCCATGTTCACCAAGAGGACTGGGATGGAGGGACAGCCCAAATGAGGAAGGAATACCCAAGAGCCAGAGACATACAGCCACCATGGCAAGCACCCATGGAGACAGAGAATGCCTCAGAAACCTCAAAAAATGTGGTTTTCCCCTGCTGACATCATGATGGCCCTGGACAGGGCTTGCTACAGCAGGGGTTGGCTCCTTTACACATCCCATCCCTTCCATGGTGCAGAGCACATCCCATTTTTCAGATACACACTTCCAATGTTGAAACCAAAGCAGGTGCTTTGCATTCAAACACCTCCCCATGCAAACACTGCCAGAGTGGCAGAGACCAGTCAGGCTGGACAGAGACTTCATCTCTTCACACAGGGGCAGTAGCCTCAAAAGCCTCCACAGTGGGGACACAGCCACCAGCTCTGGATAAGGAAAAGTGCCCTGACTGTCTCCAGGTACCACAAACTGCCCAGGCTCTATAGGCAAAGTCATTGTGCTTTGTTTTATATTGAATTCTTGTAAGAACTGGGAAACATGGAAATCAAACCAAACCCTGAATCTCTTTACTAAGACCAGAGAAATGAGTGAATATTCAGCCTAACTCCCTCAGGTTAAACAGTCAGGAAAATCTCTGCTCCTGAGCTCCATCTCATTCAGTGTTGCAATAGTTCAAAGAATAATAAGAACCACCCTGAAGAAACCCTTCCTGCTACTGAATTTCAAAGTTTTCATTAGCAATGAGGTGTTTAATATTTCAGATATGTTATTTGAAATTGCATTTTAATGTTTTACACTATATTTTAAATTCACCCTTCAGATAAATGGGAAATCTCAGAATCACATGTATATGGAAAGGAGAAACATATCAGGATTTTAAGGAGGAAACATTAATCAGGCTCAGCATTCTTGGCATGGCAGTCCAGGAAACTCTGACAAACAGACAAGAGGGAAAAGTGAAGTATTAAATAACTCCAAATCAACAATGGGCTGGCCACAGGAAAATGCAGCCAGAGCTGTTGCCTGGGGCAGCAGACTGCCTGGGAAAGCACTGGCGTGGTGGGACAGCTCTGGGGCCTGGATGCAGCAGAATGGGATGCAGGCAGCGGGATGAAGGCAGTGGGGTGAAGGCAGTGGGGTCCCAGGTCCAGCCCTGATGCCAGCAGCACCCTGTAAAGTTCTCAAGCATGGCACAGCCCTTCCCCTTCACCACCCTGCCCTGGCAAGGGCAAAGTCCATTTGTCTGGGACTTCCAAGGGCCCTGCCGTCATCTCTGATCCCACACGGGCTCCGAAATAACCTGATACCATTAAGCCAAGCAGAAACTGTTGTGCAAACAGCAGTGAAGGGAATTCCTGGTTTCAGCAGGCAGTTTCAGGACAGTCTTATCATGAGCATTGACAGCACTGGTGTGCTGAGCACAGCTGCCTGAACATGATAACCCCAGCAGCTTCATCACAGCTCCAACAACCCTGATAAGCATCTTGCATCATCACAGTACAATGAAACACACCTGCCTTGATGTCTCAGTTAAGCTGTGACTTTGTCTTTTGAGGGCTGCTGCAGATCTGTTTGTATTGGAAGCAGATTTTTCATTAAGAAATGATTGCTGCATTTCTTACACCAGGGCAGGAAAAGCAGCTCAGTGAGCCTCAGTGGCAGACAAGATGTGTGAGCTGGTGGCACAGCGGGGGAAGGTGTGCTGCACACAGCCATGTGCTACTTTTAGAAGTTGTAGGTGTGAGGTATATTTAGCATTCCCCATTTGATAAGCAAGAAATTATTCATGGTAAAACCATCTTCTCAACACAGCAGCAGCCCAGCAGACCCTCTCCAGTCTGCCGAGCTCCTTTGGGGTGCATACCATGTGCCGAGACCTGCCTGTGTTTATGAGGTCCACGATGAGCTCTCCAAGGGTGGGAGAAGCCCATCTACCCTGTGTAGGACCAGACACAGTCTTCTGGATACTCTCCAAATCTTTAATGGTGGCAGCTGTCCTGTGCCACCACAACAAGCAGGTCTGGAGAAGGTTTGCCAAGAGACATTGGGCTCTGAGAGAATGTGGGGCACACAACACACCAACACAGGCACCAGCTTCACAAGGCCACATTTTTCAGCTTGGTCTGGGGGTGTCTCTCCTAGAGCCCCACTTTCCAGGCTGTAGAAGATTCTGGAATAGCTGCACAGGGGAGTGTGTCAGGCTGGCCATGAGGAAGGCAGCTGTGTCCCAGCTCACAAGCTCCCTGCCAGAGGATCCCCTTCATTTATGCCAGGGCAGAACTGACAGAAAGCAGCTTGGACATGGAAATGCTGTTCCCATGCTCCATCCTTCCCCCACCATCTCAGCACCATTTCTCTTGCCATCATTTCTTAGCACTAAGGATGAGAGAAATGGAGATCAGCTGTGGCATCACTCCCCTGCTCAGCTGTGTACAGAGCATGGTGACACCATCAGAACCAGATGAATGCAGCCACAGCTCCATCAAGGAGCAATCACCAGCCAGATCTGGGCTTACCCTCTACAAGGGTAATTCCCCTGTTTTCTTTTTTTGAAACATTTCATTACTCATTTTCTGTTGATACTTAACTTCCTTTTTCATCTGTAGTTTTCATTAGTCACTTATCAGGATTCACAAACCTTCTATTTTCTGCACAACATGATCTCACAGGCTTTGGAAAACCTCTTTTCTATTTCCTCATTCATACTTGGTGTTTTTGAAACTGAAAAATTAAGTGTCCCTTCCTGGCCACCACCTCTCTGGAGCCAAATTTCATCAGGTCAGTGGGTGAGGCTTGAAAACTCCCATTACAGACTTTTTGGACTGAACATGTGTGTTTCTCTCAGACTCACTTGCTTTCAGACAAGTGACTGAGAATGCAATGAATCATCATTAAATAGACAGTTGTCCTTCTTATCAATAATTGCCAAGGCCACTGCACAGGGGTGACAGGCTCCAGCTTAGAGATGCAAAAGGTGCAAGATGGTGGCTGCTCCCAGGGTGCACATGAGGTCCTGGGGGAACTTGAATGGGTTTTGCACCATAAACTCAATTCTGGGGATGTCTTGAAATTTCTTCCTATGGGTGGGAAGATATAAAAAACTGTAGATATAATTTCTTTCAAAAAATAAGGGAAGACTATTCGATTTTCTCTGGAAGGTGAAGTGTGCCTGTTATAATGTTTGTTGGCCAGTGAGCACCAGCCTGAGTCAATGGGGCTATAGAGGTGCCAAGAATGCCTGTGAAATGTTTTCTGATCAAACAAAGGCATCTCACTTTTTGCAATTTAACACTGAAATCCACAACTTATCTCTAATTTTTCCTGAAAGGTAGAGAATTTGTTGTGCATCTCCAGGATATCTCCCTGAGTGAGGAGGGAGTCTTTCCCTTGCTTTTCCAAAGTTGTGTAGTTACAAAAAGTTCTATCTATGAGTCCTAAAGCATCCCTTTAACAGGTGAAAGGAGACAGGGTGAGCTCTGCTGACCCCCAACAGCTATGGAGACCTTGGCAGAGCCTTGACAGACTAAGGGGTTGCAGCAGAGGGCAGGGGTCCAGGAGGTTGAGATGTGCAGAATGAGTTGGCTTTGGATTAATTTCTGATTTCATGTGTCAGTACAATTCCCCCACTGGGTCCTGCAAGGGAAGGACAGGCCTCTGTGACTCACAGGCACTTTTTGTGAGTAGCTGCAGAGGAAGACTTACAAATACGGGGAATACCTTTCTCTCTCCAGAGCCTTTTCAAAACATGCAGCCTCTGCTCTCCAATTAGCCTGACTTAGCCCCATGCTCCAAGAGCCACTTTCCAAGGAGGACAGCCCACTGGCCAGACAGCTGGCCACAGACCAGTGACCACAGCCAGAGCATGAAACACAAAAGGAATGTCCTTGGGCTGGGGAGCAGAGCTACACATCTGCTGCAGATGCCCCAGCCAAGCACAGTCACCAGCGACAATGATCTCAGTTTCTGCTGCCTCTGAATTTCTGCATTTAAAATCTCTCTGCAAGGCAGGGAGAGGCATGGCTTCCTCCTTTCTGCAGAGGAAGACCACAGAGACAGAAAGCTGCTTAACTCCTTCCAGGACCGAGGAACACAGCATCAGTCCTCTGGTGCAAAGGACACTGTAAATCGTTTCTGCCTCCCTGTTCATGACTAATTCAAAGTGAAAGGGCTAAGGAGGGGAAGAGGGAGTCTATCAAGGCTGAGGAGCCTGATGGTTTGGTGTGCTCAGAGGTGTGCAAGTGCAGCTGCCAGCTAGAAACACGGCATATCTGGGAGAAATCAAAACACTTCAGGGTTGTGCAACAATGCACAGAGATGGACTCTGCCTGTGTATGACAGGAATATTCAGAGGAGTGAAAGGAGGTGCTGATCAATCTTTTCACAGAGGAGTGACAGCAAGAAGATAGATTTGAGACAGAGTACCACAAATAAGTGAAACTACTGTCAGAACTGTTTGCTTTCTCCCTGATAGGACAGGAAGCCTCAAAGAGTTCATGTCATCCTTCAGCTGGCTGAACTTCCACTTCAGTGAGTTACACGGGTGTGATGATTTTATAATGATCACTTAAGTGGTGATGAAACTGAAGTTGTCCAAATCTTTCACAGGGGAAGAACAGTCTCTGTACCATTGCTGAGACTTCTCACCAGGATTTCTACTTTAGTTACACAGAGCCCAGCTCACAAAACTGAAGCTCGCCATCTCTCCAGGTTTAGAAAAGTGAACAATTCTGTTATTTTCAGTTAATTTTCTATTATCTTTTCAGTTCTTTGATTAATTTTATGTTAAGCTTTTGGTTAATTCCTAATGGGCTGGGCCATTTTCTGTTCAATGACTTAATTCCATGTCTGACAAAGATATGGGTATTTCTTGTGGCTCTGCCTAGGTCTGAAATCATATTAGTGATTTACATCTCATCAGTGCTAATCCTTGTGGGATTTTTTGGTGGAGGTGGAGTTGGATGGAGGTACTGCTGCATAAGCCCTGGCTGGAAACTCCCTGCAGCCCTCTCAGATTCCTACAGCAATTATCCCCTCAGTAGAGAACAGGAAAGGTCAATGCTGATACAACCTTGAGGGAAGCAGGGTGGTCACAGCAGTTTCACCTCTGAGCGAATATTTGCAAAGAAGTTGGTGTGTGTGAGATCAACTGATGAATGTGCGTACACCAGTAGACCACAAGTTCCATCTTCCTTTCTGTTTTTATCATCTCTTTTTTTTTTCCACCCTGGCTGCAATCTAAGAAAGTATTTGTATGTCATTAGTGGTTTTAAAAAGAATAAAGAGAAAAAGGTGGAGTCCCGACTTCACAATTCGTGGTTTTTTCCAGCAGTAAAAGTCCATGCTGCCCACACTTTTCCTTTCTGCCCTCTCTGCAGGAACTCTCATTTCTTTAGATATTTTGGAGATAAAAGCAAAGTCTCCTGTGCTCACTGACAGGTTTAGCTGCAGCCTTAGCTCCTACTGCTTTTTCCAAGGGAAGAAATTCCATACACTTTGAACAATTTATGGTACCAGCAGGTACAGCCATCCATGCAGGGTAAGGTTAGATGGGGCTCTGACCAGCCTGATCAAGTGATCATTGCAAGGGGTTGGAACACATTGACCTTTAAAGCTCCCTTCCAACCCAACCCATTCTATGGTTCTCTGATCCAATACATACAATCCATTCCTTCCTTTTAAGCCATGCTGAGATCTCTTTTATCTCCACAGTGATGCCAGGGACAGGCAAAGTCCTGAACCACCCAGAGATGGGGGCAAACACCCGAGTCTCAGGTGCAATTCTGCTTCCTGAGGTGTGCAATGCACAGGGTCACTGAAAGGGTCCACACTACTCATGAACTCATTAAAATAAAAAGAATCACAGGCTATTTTTAAAAGAGGATATCTGTGTACCACAGACTGGTATTCACCACTGCCTGAATTGATGCAAATCCCTTGAAAGCACAAGGCAGGGACAGCATTCCAATGGGTGCTGCCCCACTAAGGTATAACACACATTGGGTTAACCTCAGCTCTGGAGTAAAGCCAGTCTTCTGACTACAGGGAAACATCAGGAATATCAGTGTGACTCCAGCAAGGCACGTCCCACACCAGCATATCCAGAGCACACAGGAAAGAGAGCACATTCTGCTCTATACCCAGCTGCTGCTTTCAGGGTGGCTCATTCAGCAAAGGCTCCTGAAGGCTGAGAGGTGGAGAATGGCAGGGAGATGCCTCCCTCACCAAACAATCAGCAAAATGTCTGAAAAGAAAAAACTGAACAAGGTGGCTCCTCAGGGGAGAGAAGTACCTTGCAGCATCTCCAAAACCTGGTTTGTAGCTAACAAGACAGTGCCTTCTGATTTAATTAATATCATTCAAGAAAACAAATGAAGTTATGTGTTCTGTGAAACATCAATTTAGAGACCAGTAGGAAAATGCCATGAGTGTGGAAAAAGCAGCATTTGGGCTCCCATCAGCTTGGATGGCACCTGTGTGTGTGTCACCTTGCCTCAGGGGAGAAGCACAAAGCAGTCTCTCTAGTTGTGTACCACTTGAGGTTTTTTAAGGGCAAGAAAACCTAATGCACATTAAAGAATGTCAGTTACATAATAAAACTCCTGCAGGATTGAAATAGCATAATTTAATTTAAAGCAAAAACACGTAAACATAACATTCTGAGATTTTGGGTAGTAAAGACCCAATGTCCGGCAGGTGTAATCCTGGCATGGTGTTCATTCCTCTTGAGAAGAGTGCAGAGGAGCTGTGCAGCAGTGTCAAAGGCAGCCCTGACAGGGGACTAGGGGACAGGATAGGGCTCTGCACACCCAGGACCCACTGTGCCCACCCCAGAGCCCATCTGCACCTTGAGGAGCAATTCTGTCAGTGTCCTCATCAATCATCAGTGCTATGCACCCCATCAGCCAAGCTTCTGCAGATGAAGCAAAATGAGATACCAGCCAAATGGCTTAAACCTCCTCAGCAGAGCACAGAAACTGGATAAATGCCCCTTAAAAAGAGCAGAGGAGCTGTTTTTCTGTCCCCTCGAGATACTGAGCTACCCCAGCAGCCCATGGCTGGTCCCTCTCCCCAGCACAGGCCCTGCATAGTGTCAGGAGGAGTCTTGAAATTGTCATTTATGGCTGAGCATGGTACCATAGAGTAATTCATGAGGTTCTAATGACAAGCACACAGAATAAGGGCAGAGAACTAATTAGTAAAGGTGAGAGTATGATTTAATGTAATTGCAATATTAAGTAGGGCAAATATGGATGTAAAGATCCAAGAGACATTGAGTTACTTTGCATCGATCTTTAGACAGTATCGGGTCATAAAAATGCTTCAGCATTTAAAATCAGAATGGCTCAAATAACCAAATTATGTAGCTCCCACTGAACTTCTGGGGGAGTCCTTATTTTAGAAATATGTAGTTTCCTCAATCAGATAAGAAACTAACAGCTTCCATTCTACAGGTGACTACTTGCCTTCAGTTTAGGCACTTTTGTGGTGAGGTATTAATCACTTCCTTAAACCAGAGCACATATAAGAGGCAGCCAGGACGCAGGTTAGCCAGCCCAAGGCAGGGAGCACAGCCCCTGTGCCACCATGCTGTGCCTGCTTGGGGTCATGCTGTCAGTGCTGTGCCTGGTGTCCCCTGCACCACACACCACAGGCACAGCCTGCCCTGCCAGCTCCCTCTTCAAGGAAACCCTCCAAGTCCTTCAGCACCTGAGCGCAGCCGAGGTTGGTCCGTTTTCTCTGTGCCCTGTGCTAACACTTTCTGTGTTAGCAGGGGACCTGCTAATGTGACTTTTACCAATCTCTTCCAGGGCAGCAGCAAAATCACTTACTCACTGGTAAGATCTCTCTGTGGTTCACTTTGCAATGCTGTGGGCTCATGGGGTGGCTAGCTGCTTTTCGAGAGGAAGGGGGAAAGCAGATGTGGTTATAGACCAGTCAGGAGGCTCTTGTGCTCTTAAGTCAGGTCTTAGGTGGTGCCAAGGCACTCTCTTGGCTTTTTGAGAGCACCATGGTGGGGTTATGTGTACTGAGAGATCATGTGCAGGGCTCTGCTCCCTCCAGAGTTATAAAACAAAGATGTCCCTGAAACACCAGAGCTCAGGACTCTGCCTTCATTACAGCAGTGCAGAACAGCTGGCTCCCAGAGAGCACTGCTTATCTCTTTTCACAGGCAGATAATCAGAACTGATGTCTTCCAGAGTCTGATGGAGACAGGTACCTTACTGCCATTGGAAAGTGGGGAACAGGCTGTTTCCCTGCCTTTTTGGGAAAAAAATACCCATGTTGTTAGAGACCAGTGACAGCAGTGGCATTGGCAATGTGTTTCCTGGGGAAGCTCAGGAGAGGCAAAGCCCAGGTAGCAGCACTGGAGGTTAAAGATTCTCCTAAGAATCACTGCCTTCCCATGCCTGAGTCAACTAAGGAGGCAATAAAAAACCAAATAGTGCCCAGTCCTGCCTTGTTTCACCTCCACAGACTCACTCTAACTTTTGAAGGTAACAGCAGCCTTCAGCAGAAGGCAGGCAGTGGATTGCATAGTTGCTTCTCTACAGATTATCATATAATTGTATAATAATTATTATGTAATTTTGGCCTCAAATCATTGTGTAAGATTATTTCTTGTAGCAGGCATTTTGATTGCATTAATGTGATGTAATCTGTGCCAGGAATACAGTACAGAAAAGACAAAATTAGTAAACTTTGTTATTCCAGAACAACACAATGGAGGCAGGAGGGAATGCAGCCACCTATCTGGAAGGATTTATTGAAGCCCTGAAAAACAGCAAAGAGAGTGTGGAGCAGAGACTCATCATTCTGAACCTGCAGAAAATCCAGGCTTATGGAGAGTCATGCACGGGGTGGATGGTAGGTTTGGGCTATTCCCTGTTTGCTGTTTCCTGCTGTGTTAGAGGACCACAAAGGATTCTGTGGTTTGTCCTGGCTGCAGTGTCTGACCAAAGCACCCACTGCCTCCTGGTTATGTGGCAATGGCAGAGCTTCCAGCTAGCAGCTGGCACTTGGCCAGGGCCCCAGTGCCTCCTCTGCTCTGCTCTGGTCACCTCTTCCCAGTGTGTCCTTGCTAAGACAGAGCCCATCACCAAGTGGAGGAGCCCTGCTGCAGGTGGGGACCAGAGCAGTGGCTGAGAAACAGCTGCCCAAGGTGCCACATGTAATACATTGCTCAGCCACTCAAACCCCAATATCTTAATGAGAGCCTCTGTGGTCTTAACATTAATTATTAAGGAAAAAGAATGTAACTTACATGTCCTGATTTCTTCAATCTTCTTTCAGTCTGCCCTCAAGGAACATCAGTGGGAGGCAGTAGAAGAGTATGATTTTTTCGATAATTTGGAATATTTATTAAAGTTCCTGGGTCACAATGCCCTTCCAGAGGAAACAAACTAAGCTTCAAAGGAGTTCAAGGCACCTGTCCAGATTGTCAGAAGACCTGAGCTTAGCATATCCTCCTTCAAGCAACGCTATTGGGAGCTGTTATTTATTCAGATCTCTATTATTATTTATTTATTTATTTATAGAAACTTCCAATTATTTATTTTTACAATGAAGAAATACAATAATTATTTGCTTTAGAAGAGCTGCTCTGGGGATCCAGTTTGGGGGTTGTTGTCACNCAAACTAAGCTTCAAAGGAGTTCAAGGCACCTGTCCAGATTGTCAGAAGACCTGAGCTTAGCATATCCTCCTTCAAGCAACGCTATTGGGAGCTGTTATTTATTCAGATCTCTATTATTATTTATTTATTTATTTATAGAAATTTCCAATTATTTATTTTTACAATGAAGAAATACAATAATTATTTGCTTTAGAAGAGCTGCTCTGGGGATCCAGTTTGGGGGTTGTTGTCACACTATTTCTCTTACATGCTGTTCCAAGCCACAGCTCCAGGGCTCAGCTCTGCACCTCCCAAGCACTCTCAGAGCCAGAACAAGGCCAGCCCGGGGGACAGAGCCACCCATGTCACTCAGCACCTCCACCTCCCCTCTAGGAGGATGAGGCACTTTCAGGAGACAGTCTTATAAAAGGATGCACATTTTCAAATTATGCCTAAATAATTCTTTTAACTACCTAAATACGTCTTTTAACTGAAGACTTATTATGCCACAAGTGCAGTGACAATCATTTTAAAATGTTAAAAATGTGAAGTGCAAATTGTGTAAGCATGACTATTCTCATTGTAGCTGTGTGCTGCTGGTACAGGACTTGTACATTTTTTATGTTTAAGTATTTGGGAAACTTGTATGCAGAACTCTATGAAACGTAGCCAAACTCTAACAGAATCTATGCAAAATAAATTTCTTGCACAAAGATACAACTGGCAGTTTTTCTTTTGTAGCACATATAACAGAAGCACACAGACATTTTATATATAAAAGTGTATTGCATTATATATAATGTATATAAAATATGTAATATAATATAGATGTTTTAGATATAGAACATCTAGATTGCATAATATTTGATATATTATCTATAGAATAAATTTGATAATATAAACATAAATATATATTTATGGTGATGTAAGGAACATTCTATCTAAAAATAATTTTGATTGATTGAATCAATGTCTCCTACCAGTGAGGTCTGGACAGTGTCAGCAGGGTACTATATTCAGAAATCTTTATTATATAGGATATAGATTAATGACCAGAGGCTGTGTAGAGGATCACTATCCTTAGGTCTAGATACCACCTAATACCACTGTTTTCAAATTTGGGTAAAAGCAGCACTGATACAGTGCATCAGGATTTAGTCTCTTTCTTTGCTTTCACTTCATGTGAGATCTCCCTCCAGCATCTCCTCTTTTCCATCCAGTTGGATATTCTGATTCATCCATGCAGAAGAAAGCAAAATGTAGCCAACAGAAAAAAAGAAATCCTTTTTGGGGCTCTGATGGGGAAACTAACAGGGACATCAGGGTTGTTGGACACACACCTTTGCCTCTGAGGGGATTCTCCTACCAGAATTTCACCTACAGGAAACAATCCAAACCTAGGCTGTCATATTTATGTATTTTTGCAAGCATCACTGAGCACCCACAAAGAATTCCCCTAAAACACATGATTAATGGAGAATTTAACAGAGTGCAATGGCTGTGGCAAGCCATGGTGTGCCTGTGGGATACCCCAAACACCACATTATATGCAGGAAAAGGCAGGTTGAAGCAGCAGGGATATCCATTATGGAATCTGCAGGGATCCCTTAAGGCAACCCACATGTTTGAAAAATTAGCCAATTTCTGTAACAACACCTGAAGAGGAGTTTTTTGAGTGTGGGGAAGAAAGAAAGAATAGTCACTGTATGAACAGGGAAAACAGCACAGCCCAGCAATAGCTTCAGTCATCATCTTTCTGCCACCCCAAATAGCCAGGAATAAAACATTACCCAATAACCCCAGTAAGGACAGGCCTCACAAGGGACCTGCAGGAACATTCTGGTCCCATCACCCCCAGACTGGCACACAGCCTGCTGAAAAGCTGGTCTGAAAGGGCTGCACTGACCTCCAGCTCCAAGGGTGAAAGCTCTCTGGGGAGCAGGAGCACAGCTCTACACACTGCATGCAAAGCTGCTCTCTCCTTTGGGGCAAAAGAGAGGAATAGTTAACCCCTGAGGAGGGAAGGGGCCAGGATCCTGGGGGATGCAAGGGGAAAGCATAGAAAAAGTTTGCTTCCAAAAGTTTTGCATTTGTCAGCAGAAATCTTCTGAGGGGGAGACAAAGCAATGGGCCAGGACTACTGGGAAGTGCTGTGGACCATTGCTCGTGGTGGGAAGATCAGAAGATGGTGAGACACTGGAGCAGGCTGCCCTGAGAATTGGGGGTTCTTATCTCTGGAAGTGTCCAAGGCCAGGCTGGATGGGGCTTGGGGCAACCTGGGACAGTGGAAGGTGTCCCTTCCCATGGGAGGAGACTGGGACTAAATCAGCTTTAAGGTCACATCTGACCAAACTGTGATTCTATGATGCTACAGTAATGTTTCCCTTAGAGCAGGCTGGGGAACAGCAGACACACACACTCCCAGACACCGCCTTCCCAATCATTCGCTCCGTACAATTAAAACTATTATCGCTATTGCTCCTCTCCCCCAAGGCAGCCCTCAGGCTGGGTAAGTCACAGAGCAGGGTAAATCACCCTCCTGGCTGCATTTGCCGCATGCCAAGGGCTGTGCGAGGTCTGGCGAGCGTTTCCTCCCCAAAAGAGGGCCCCAAAGCTGCGCTCGGGCGGAGCCGCTGCTCTCTCTAGAGGGCAGCCCCGGCCCGCGCTCCAGCGCGGCGCCAGCGCCGCCGGCAGGGACCCGGACGGAAAGGGCCACCTCGCTCGGCCCTCTGTCATCTTTTCTCAGTGTTACTCTACAGAGCTCAGGCTGTCACAGAGAAGTGAAGGAAGAGGTCACATGAGCCTGAAAAAGAGCTTGTGTGCCTCAATTCTCCTGCAGTGCTCAAACCCACTGAAAAGGCATCCCCTAGGTGTACCTAGCTTTAATGTCAAATATTTTTCACCACTTTGAGAAATTTGGTGTTCTGCTTGTTTATCCCAGCGTCTCAAAACCTCCTGTGCCAACACCCTTAAAACTCTTCAGCTGGCTGAAAACATGAGCAGTCCTGTTTAGAGTATTTTTGCTAGAAAACACGTTTTTATAAAAAACTATAGATCAAAAGGGTTTAATAAAGCACAGCAGATTCTCACCTCTCATTACAGAGACAGTTAAAAGGAAAACAACTCTCTCAGGCCCCACAGCTTCTAAGAGAAGGCTGGCTTTGAGCAGGAGTCAGTGCAGGCATGAGGGCTCAGCACTGACATCCAGCCACTGCAGCATCACCAAAAGATGCATCCTGTGCCCAGGGAGCTGCTCTCTGAGCATGAGCTTATTGATAACATCTTTCCAGTTACTTCTTTCCAGCAGCTTCAAAGCTATTTGACATTAAATCAAAGTATGTTTTCCATGTAGGTGTGTATTAAGAGTGACACTGTTCCAAAAGGTATCTGGTGCAAAAATGATTTGATAAATGAGTTTAGAAGGTGTCAGTATTTGCCTGGAGGCTTAGGTGGACATGCAGCCCACACAGGGCTTTGTGTCTGGTGGGTCTGGTTATTAAATCCTTGTACACAGTAAGGTGGTGGTTGAACCTCTTGTCCACAGCTTCCCCTGGGGCAAATTATCCAGACAGAAGTGGGAGAAGGTAAAGGAGACTGTCCTGCCCTGATTTCTCCCATCTCCAGAGGTGAGGAGTGGAATGGGCTTCCTTGGGAAACCCACATAATAGAAAGTACAAAGGCATTTTAGTTGATTATTTACATGTTTTGCATCTCTTGGTGTGTCAGTTTAGCACATTTAAACTTTCATCTTTGTAACTCATTTTAATCTACTCTACCTCAGGTTGCCAGTTGAAAAAAGATGTCCAAAGCTACTTGGTCTCCCAACAGCCTGGCTGGGAAATGAGGGGGCCTGGACAACAACAGACCAAGAGCAGCTTGATACTAAAATGTTGCCCTTTCTGAGAATAATTCAGGCCTCTCATCAGAGAGCTGAACCAAAGCAGTGCTGGGAAGTACAGCCATGACAATCATTTCCCATGTGCTTTTTGCTACAAGAACCTTTCATATAGCAATGTAAATAACTTCTCCAGTTTGCAAAGTGGGTAAATGAACAGTGAATAATGTGGCCATGGTTAACATGCAGACTTGTTTTTATAGTAGGGACAACCCAAAACAGACAAAGAACTCAGAACATTATCCAGTCTCAAATAGTCATAGTAGTAGTAGTAGTAATAGT
>VZRX01011055.1:1985-24685 GCA_013398075.1 Notiomystis cincta
CCCCCAAAGCTTCTCCTCTCCAGGCTGAACAATCCCAGCTCTCCCAGCCTCTGCTCCCAGCAGAGCTGCTCCATCCCTCTCACTTACAAGAGAAGGGTTTTTAATTTGCTGTTAAAGCAGGAAACACCCAAATTATACCAGAATAGAACTATCAAGACACCAACAAATAAACATGTCATCCTTGCCTGCACAAGTGAGCTCCATACTCATCCTGTTTCCAGTACATATCCATTAAATTGTACCTGAACTTGATTTAAATCACCTTGGATAAGGCAGTACACTCGTGTTTCCTCTGCAAAGGAGCGAATGCTTCTTGCCATAAAAAATAACACTTATTCCTCCGTGGATTATTCATTTGTGTAAAGATTACTCACTTACTCACAAAATACTGACAAATTAAGTAGCAGTTCCCCACCTAAGAGCAAGATTAGAGGGAGTGAGGCTGTAACCAGCCCTGCTGCCATGCAGTGGCTCAGATCCTCCCTCAGTGCCCACTGCAAAGTGCCACTTGCCTGCCCTGGCTGGATTCTCCTGCCTCTTATCTGCCAGCAGAACTGTGTGTGCAGCCACTGCCTAACCCAGTTCTGTCAAAGTGATCTTGTTAACTTAAACGCCTTTAATAGTAAGGTGTTTTTAAAACCAAATCATTTTGACAGAGCTGGGTGAGGCCATTGCTCATGCTGTAATTCCACCAAGAGCAATTTTCATTTAAGAGGCTCTTACCCCCCCTCAGCCCCCACAACATGCAAGCTACACATTTCAAATAATTGGTCTCCATTCCCATTCCTCCTCCACTGCAGTTTACAGTCCCTGCAGTTGTGCTATTTGCAATCAGGCACTGAAATGTGGGTTAACAAAAACAATTTGCAACAAAATCCTGTTCCTAAAAGGCTTTTCCTTCAAGATTCTGAACCAGATCATTGCAAAACTAAAGAACTCATCGACAGGACAACAACAGAAGTTTTGAGAACAACTGTGCTGCCAAAAAGCGTATGAAGTTTCACTATATGCTTCAGAGAGCAGAGAAATAGTTGAATCAACAAAATTGAGTGGAGGAAAACTCCTGGAGGAGAGGAGAAACAGGCAATTAGGGACAGCAAACTACCTCATGTCTGGTGGACTCCTGCTCTCCACTCATGGTAACCTGCCATGGTTTGCTCATTGATGCTGGCAGGTTTTAGGGACAGAAACCTCTCCCACAGGTGTGCTGATCTGAGACCAGGCTCCATCGTGGAGCTGCTGTGAGCCAGCAGAGCCCCGTGGCCCGGAGAGGGGCTGGGCAGGGCCCGGAGCAGCAGGCACACTGCGGGCAGGCACTGCTGCCAGCCACAGTCACCAGGGGCTGTCCTGCATCCCACTGGCTAACAGGGATTTTCAGGGACTGCCACATCACCTGCAGCGAGCTGTAACACACAGAAGCATTAAAGCCCCATCCACACATCCCTTCCCTCGCCAGGCACCTGAAACTGCGCGGGGGGAAACGAGGTGGGAAATGTCACAGGAGCTCTGCAGGGTGAGGAATCCTTCGTGCTGCCAGAGCTTCCTGACAATCCAAGTGCAAATCAATTGTCCGAGTTTATTTGTGGCAATTTGCTTATGGCTGCCTGGGAAATCAAAAGCAGATATCTAAAGCATTACTTATTTCAGCAGCAATGGCAACAGGCACCACCTTTCTCCTGTTCTTGTCTGAGGTGTTCTGCCCTACCCACACACAGAGTAATTCAGTGAGTGAAGATATGTCACTTTATTTTTTTTTAAGCTTAGTCATGCTCTGCTACTCTTTTTAAAGACTTCTGCACAGTTCTTTAGGTTATTAAGTGAGTTGCTGAGCTTGTGTCACATGCTAAAGGACTGTTTTAGGCACAGTGTTAACCTCTGCTGAGGGAATCCATGCACTGGAAAATACAGACATGCAGGGATACACAGAGCTACAGAAATGCAACACTTTCTTCAACATTTAGAGCTCTAATAATTACTGAAGGATTTATTCACCTATCTTGCCTTTACCAAAAGCAGGTTACTTCAGTTTTAGGGGTCTGTTTCACAGGCAGAGGGAAGGAAGGGTTAGGAAAGCCTTTCTAAAATTATTTCCTCTTCTTTCATTCCCTTACTCTGGTGCTTTAACTGGGAAACACCATACCTGGTGTTCTGGAGTGGAGATGATGCTGCTACAGGATATAGGTCATTACACAGCTTCACTGAAGCTTTGGGATAGAGCAAATGACAACATCCATCACACTGAAATATATCTCAATTAACATTACAATACACTGTTATTATGTGACTACTTAACATGATACTTCATCATATCTACAAAGTCTATTTTCTGTTACTACCTTATTTTTTTTTGTCATTTTTGACAAATATTTGCTATCAGGAAATCCTTTCTTAAAAAAAAAAAACCAAAAACAAAAAACCAAACCACAAAAGAGTTCCTTGACCCAGTGATATCATGCTTATTGTTCAACTTCTACTGGCATCAGTAGAATTTCTTATTGGGGATATTTCTTTTACTCTTTGTTATTAAAATCAATGTGGGCTAACTTTAAAGCTGCCAAGGCTCAGACTTTTTGTATATAAAGCTGTCACTCTTTCCAGAAGCAGCCACTACTTTATGGAACCAGAGTGCTTTTAAAGAAACCCACCAAGGGTGTCGTCAGAGCCTTCACACTCTTTTTATTCTTTCCTATTCCTTGCACTGTGCAGTGCTCAGGACTTCCAGTGTGCTACCCATGCCCAAGGACAGGACAAAGAGACAGCATGTGTTCCACAGTCTGCAGCTGAAGGTGGAATTTCCTCTCTAATGAAATACATATTTACCATATTTTAAGGTCATTTTGGGTTTGGTTGGTTGGGTTTTTTTGTTTGATTGGGTTGGGGGTTTTCTTGGTATGGATTTATTTTTTTTAATGACAGCTGATACCAAAGCAATAGGTATTAAACAGCAATACAGCTATTTTAGCTCTACAAAGGAACAAAAGGAAATTGCAACCTTCCCTTTCAACGTCTTAGACTTTGGCAAAAAGAAAGGTTTGGGTTTCTGGGAGCCACACACTCCACTGATGTGTGTCAGAACATCATCTCATGATGCAGGTTCAAACAGAGAGGAAAGATAAGATTTACAGAGTGGTCCAGAAACTTAAACAGAACAAAACTAATTCCATCAGTGCTGTTTTCATCCTAGAGCAAGAGGAAGAAGCGATCTGAAGCAATTTTTATTCTCTCCAGCCCACTGATTAAAGCGATTTTCCTCTGACTAAAATAGAAGTGCACTGCACAGACTGCACAACCCCAGCCCCTGCCAGCCTCAGCTGTCACACCCCTGCTCCCTCCTGGAAGGTGCATTACATAATTTGAGACCTCCATCACTCTGAAAGGACAGAAAATGCAACTTGTGCTCAACATGAAGGGAGCTCATAAAGAGGCAAACAGATTGGCTTTCGACTGAGAATTAGGTGTTCACCGTGCTCTGCCCGGGGCATTGTTTATCAGGAGACTTTCAGCAGCTGGGATGTGCTTATCCTGTACTTCCTGAAAAAAAAAAATCTTTAAATATTAATGGAGGACATAAATATCTTATTTTTTGGGCTTCTTTTTTGGCCTTTTTTTTTTAATATATAAGTATATACAACAGAACTTTCATTTTCATTGGTTTTGTTTCATGAATATTGGATATTCTCTACAGAATTAAACAAAATATAATAATTAAGGAAAAACTCACAAGTTTTCCTGACATGTAAGCTGATTATACTAAGATTATAAAATTACGACTGAACATCATGACTTAGTGAGATCTACATAAACTCTGCAGCCACGTGCACAAACGTGTGTGTGCATTAAAAATTCTTTAAAAAGGAAAAGTCTGACTAAACCTGGACCTTTCTAACTATACAGTATGACTGCAGTAAAACTCAAAACTCCTCTGCTGAGAGCTGTGAAATTAGAAGTGAAGGTTTCTAATTTGCATCACTGAATTTGATGGCAGTTTTACCATCAATTCAGATGAGCTGTTCGGAAAGAATTAGGACTCTCCAATGTTAAACCTATTTCTTCTGGAGTTGCCAAGCTGAGATTTTGTGGTGTTTTGTTTCCCTCCCATTCATTTGTTTTAATCTAACTTTTGGAAACACACAAAAAATAAAGGTCAGAGACCAGAACACAGAACTCAATCTAAACTTCAGTGACATTAAGGTTTGATGCTCTGTTACTTAAAGGGCAATCATGGCTGTTACATTTAATCCATAAGAGGGATTCACATCTGAAGTGTTGCAAAATTCAGTTAAAGAATTCCACTCCCTTTTGAGTGCATGTGCTCCATTTGCAGTAGCATTTAGGGCGTGGAAATAATATATATGTATAAAAAGCATGTAAGTTTTGTATTTATATTTTTATAAAACATAAATATATAAAATATGTGTGTATGATTCTGATCAGCAGTGACTGCAAAGGCAATGGGTGTAAATGGTTATGGGAGTTCCTCAACCGAGGCTGAGCATGGCTTCCCTGGGAAAAGCCACTTGGGGTGCATGTACATGAAGGCTGAAACTGTGAGCTAGGGACTGCCAAGACTGTTTCCAGGATGCTTTGAACTCCCATATCTGTTGCAAAGACCAGATCAAGACACACTGACAAACACTTCTGTGAGCTTGTCCAGGGCTTGGGCACTGCAGGGTACAGGAGACACTTCCCATGGGAGCTTTTCCTTCTCAGATCTGGGACTGGGACACTTTGCAGATCTCCAATCTGAGCAGGGTGCTCATCATTCTCAGTTTCAAATTATTTCCACAAGACACATCATGATCAACCCCTTGGAAAATCAATTCTATGAGAGCTATCACTGCAAACACCCCACGGATAAAGGCTGCTCTCATGACTAAGGCAGGTGGAAACCCAACTTTAGAGCATCTGACTCCAGGTAAAAGACTATCTGTTGGTAACTGAACTGGTTCACAGATAATTTTCTTCTTTTCAGCTTGCACTTACTACTCCAGGTACCTTTGGTACCCAATGTATTTTGGGAACAAAATTTTATTAATGCAGTTTAAATTGCACTGAGTTATTTACATGGTTGGCAGAATGAGAAACATGCTGAACAGATTCTAGAAAAAAGGAGAGGAAAATAAATGTGTGTGTATATATATATATATATATAGAGAGAGAGAGAGAGAGATATTTGAAATCTCAAATTGGACTTTATTTTGCTCTCTGTCTGTCTACTGCTCAAATAGTTATGTTCAGAAAGCTCTGAAGTGAGCCGCCTTTTCTATGGCAACAACATTAAGAAAAATGTTGAGTTTCCATGATCTAATTCAATTCTATTGATATGATATGGTAGCAATGATGCTTAAAATGTTCCAAGCTCAAATTGCCATAGCATTTGCCTCCCACTGAAAAATTTAGGTTTTATTATTTTATACTGATAGATGAAAGACTCTTATGATACCAATTTAGTGTATACTATAAGCATACAATTGTATTAATACTAGGTCAGGCTTTAATAATATTAAAATGGAAAAGGAACACTGCTGAGATGTGGGATGTCTCATGGGTATGGGGGATTTATAAAAATACCTGCATGAGCAGGCACTTTCTGTTACAAAACATGCACAATCATCACTCAGAAATACACAGCTCCGAGAAATTATAGGACATATTCACATTCCGTCTTGTCCATAATCTCAGAGATCAGTATATCTGTCCCTTTAATATCCCTCAGGTGTTGGAAATCAGATGATCTGTGCATACCAAGAGTCGAGTGGCTGGGTTCCAGGCCCCTATTTTCAATAAATGTCAAAAAAGTCCCAGCTAAAGTCTGTGGGAATGGTCTTCCTAAGGCAAGATTTAAAAAGATGAAATCTACAACTGTGTGAGAGAAAATAGAAAGAAATTTGAAGAAGTGCTTCAAGGGCTAGCAGACCTAAATCTATTGTCCATGGCTGACTGTGAGTTCTCACTTGAAATGGTTCTACATCCTGAAGAAGGGAGAAGGATAGTTTTTTCAGAGAAGACAATGCATCATATGTTAACAGTGGTGCAAATAAAGTGCCCAGGGATTGATTAAATTGATTTGATGAAGGTGCAATGTTACTGGAAAAATCTTGAAGATCACAAATGACAAAAATTCAAAAGATTACAAATTTCACAAAAAAGTGAATTTAAATCTGATTGTGGGACTACTTCTCCCTTTACAACTCTTTTTTTGGACCTCAGTAGCAGAAGCTGATGGGAATGAATGACTAAATACCATTCAAAAGGCACTCAGAGACTCCGTCTCAGGAGGATTCTACCTTGCCTCACAGAGATGAAAACTTCTGTTTTATTTTTAAGGAAAGGCATAAAAAGAGGAGCTATCATATACAGCCACACTTCTTATTAAATCCAGCTGCATTTGTTAAGCAGGTGCATGGAGTGTTATTGATTTCTTAACACTGAAGAAAATGTCCAAAGTTACTTTCTTGGCTAGCAGCCTGCCAAGTTAACAAATTGTTCACCTGGATAATTTAAGGACCAACTTCTACGAAATGCTTCCATCTCCAAGGACACTGAAGGGCCTCAGCTTACAACTAAGCATGGAAATCCAAGTCTTCCATAGCCAGGATGCGAGTTTGGAAAAAGAAGGGAGTTAATAAATAGCTTAGGAGGAAGCTACCAGAAAGCTGTGCTCATTCAGTAAGCAGTGAGGTGGAACAATAAGGCTTAAAGGATGAAAATATCATGTAATAATCACTTCCCTTCCTAGGGTTCTTCTGTCACAAACATCCACACAATCAGGCTGGGAGGTAACACCACAGAGAGCTTGTGGGTTCTGATGTTATCAGATATTATGGGTGTGAAATCTGATCACTTCACGGGTATGGCAAATACCAACTTCTTCTAGAGGATTCATCATTTTATTTAAGACAGGTAAAATGTACAGGAGGGTAATTTTCCAGCCTTCTGAATTTATTTATTATTCACTTAAATATACTGGGAAGCCTATTGTGAAGTCTCTACTTGTTCACAGCAGTCTTGTATTGAACATAGAGGAGGCATATCATTCATACGAGAGCACTGCATATTTTTCCTTATCCTTCTTGAGGAGAAACTCTTGAAGAATTTCCAGAAGAGGATGAAGGTGAAGTTAAGAGGATTCTTTACCTATAGCTATGGTAGTTTTCAATTGAATTGAAGTGAGCAGCTGGTAACTTCCCTCACATTAAGCGCTAACACGTTACATGCGAAACAATAAACAGCCGGTGCTCTTTGAGTTCTTGCAGTCAGCCCCTCCCAAAAAACACCTGTCTGCGATAGCCAGACAAGGTCCACAAGGGCCGAGCCGGTGATGTGCTCGAGTTGGCTGTTTAGAGGTGTCAGCCCTTATAAAAGTTGTATGAGTGTTTGCTCTCCTTTCAGAGGAAGGAGACAGACTCGTTTGCATGAAACAGCGAGCGTGTGTTCGTGCCTGTGTGAGAGGGAGGAGAGCGAGCCAGGGTACAGTTTGATACCTGTTGGCAAGGCGAGCAGCTCTGTGTCGCGCCGCTACACGCCAGCTTGGATTGATTCCACTCTACTGAGCCTGCGACCAAACGCAAACTGTTTGAATTGAGACAAATTCCAGACACGATTGAGCGGCAGCGAACCGCAAAGGAATTCCTGCCTGTGTTAAGTAGTGTCACCTTCATGGCGGTAGGCAGAGCCTAAATAAGGATTTGAATTAATCTCCCTTGTATCACCCACCTCGAAAGCGCCAGAGGCTTCTGCGCCGGAGCCCCGGCGCCCTGGCAGCCAAGGCCGGCGCTGGGGCTGCGAGCAGGCAGGGAGCCTGTGCTGTCTGGCGGCTCGGGGCTCCCGCCGGGGGTGCTGCTACGCGGCACACGCTGGAGCCAAGCAGAACAGGAGGATGTGTTCCTGCTCTGCCTTCCTCAAAGATGAAGCGTTTAGTGGAACAGCAGCTTCAGGCGGCCACAGGCTCCTGCGTTTCTGCTCTGGGAGCACTGGCAGCGAGGCGGCAAACGAGCGGCTGGGCTAAGGGGCTTTCCGCCTCTCCCAAGTTTCAGCTGGGTGCAGCCTCTGTTTAGTCAGCGTAAGGATGGGAAGGAAAACAACTTGTGGGACAGGGATGACTCCTGGCTAGTTATGGCTACATCTCCATTGCCATCGCAGCTTTCAAGAAGAGCAGTATTTCTGGGGTGCTTTCCTTTCTCAAAGTAGGAAAGAAAGCTAAGAAGCCATTCCTATTTATTTATTTATTTATTTATTTATTTACTTGGGGGTGCAAAGCTCTGGGGGGAGGGAAGGTGATGATAAATCGGGGGGATTTCCCCCCCTCAAGGGTCTTCCAGCCTCCTCCTGCCTCATTTACATGTCTGGTTAGTGGGTGATTTTTATTCTCAGCACGAAAAATGCAATCTATTTCAATGCATGAATGCAGTCCTGCATCTATTCAACACTGTGAAATAGCCCAGACTTACTGTACTAAATAAGAAAACAAGAAGAAACGGGTTCGCCAGCCTTAGAAGCAACCCTCTGTGATCCAAAGTCCTCCTGATCCTTTAAAAAGCAGGGTTGTAGAACGGAAGAAAAAATAAATCTCCCCAAAAAAAAACACCAACAAGCGGGAAGACGAATACAATTACCACCACTTCTCCCGAGAGAATAATAATGGGAATTTAAAAAAAATAGTAACAAGCTAACAGTAACGGCATTTTCATTATCGGCAATTTGAAAACATCCGACCTAATGAGGCTCCCCAGTTCAGCCTAACACTGCACTTAGGGGCGAGCAAGGCGCTCGCCCAGCGCACCTTGCACGCACACGGAGCCCAAGTCAGCCAGAAACCCGCAGAGCGAGAGCCTTCTGCCAGCCAGCCGCAAATTATCTGAATAAAATGAATACTCACTCTTTCAAGGAGCAAGGAAGCCGCTCGCCCACAGCCACTTCACGCACCGATTTTAAGGGCGAAGTAAAAAACATCAGCCAGTCCCTGGGAACAGGCAGGGCGCTCCAGATTTTCTTCTCATGCTTCCCGAGGCTGCCGATGCTGGCGGAGCCGCTGGTTGCTGGGCTCCCCGTGTCTCTCTGCCTGCATGCTGGAGTGCGGTTATTAATTTCTCCCTTCGCACAAACCAGCGGCAGCCGCACGTCGCCAGGAAAGCAGGGATATTCCAAATAAATCCGCTAATTCCGGGGCTGAGCGCGCTATCGTGCCTGCCTGCCTGCCGAACGTAACAGTGAAGCGATGTGGAAAAGTGAGCCGGGAGCCTCCCCTGACAGCTCTTATTGGGCTGATCTCGGAGGCAGGTCTAGCGCTGGGAAATTCATGTAAGCACTTTGGGGTGGTGGTTTTCCCCCTCCCTCCGCCGCCCGCCTTTCCCCCGGCAGGCACACAACTTTTCCAGGGGCGGCGACGCCGCTCGCTCCCCGCGGCCGTGCCGGGCGCCCGGGCCGCCAACTCCGCGCCGGGGCATCTCCTCCGGCCGCCCGGGAGCGACCGAGGGAGGGAGGGAGGGATCGGGGGTGGGCNGGGCTTTTGCCACCACGCCGCGGGGAGCTGCAGGCGGCTCCAGGCTCCCGCGGCCCTCGGGCAGCGCCAGCCGAGCTCCGCGGCGGGAGCCGAACGAAGGCAGCAGCGCGCAGTAAGTCCTTGACCCCCGCCCCGCTGCCAGATCCTCTTTGTGACCGACAGCGCCGGGAGGCTGCACAGCCCCGGCTCTCAGGGAGCCCCTCTGGAATCCTCACCCCCTGTGGCTGCACAGGGCCGGAGGGGGCTCGTCCCATCCGAGGCAGCGACCAGCACGGCCCGTACCCGCGAGGGACAGGCCACTGCCGTCCCCCTTCCTCATCCACTGAGGCTTTCTCCTTTCCATGTTGCATAGACTACCTGCTGGCAGATTAAATGTATTATTTTTAATAACGCATCATAGCTGTGAGTATTTCCCAAGTTTGATGTTTGCCGGGAGGGAAGGGGTAAGAGCTTGAGGTGTAGACGTGGTCAGGGACAGGCAAGGACTCCAAAAATGGAGGAGTGGTTCCACCCTGAGCTAGCGCTGTTAGCAGGGGAAGCTTCACTGCGCTCAGCTCCAGCCTCCTTCGCCGGCTCTCCTTGGCCAGAACGATGTTGTGGTTGAAATGAACGTGTTGTGTAGTTCTACAGTAATGAAGCAGGTTGATTGCTCAACTTTATTTTTAAAGGGCTGGTCATCTGAACTTCCTTCAGAGCACCTGGAAACCTCTCCACCTTAAGCAAAAGATAAGATGACTGCTTTGTTGAAGATCTACCTAGGATTGCAGAAAGTGAACCCTAATATTCTGCTATATAGTAAGAGTAATATAATTTAGTTCCATGATTGTCAATCTTATTTTCCATGCTGATTCCATGAGTACATGCACATATGTAAGTGCATGAGACTCTCCATGTGTAGCTCTTACCTGCTGGACTTTATCTTAACTAAATGCAAGCTATTGTAGATAACAGGTGCCTTTCTGGTTGCACAAATCCTCCTTCTGAAAAGTCTCAAACTCATGGGAATGTAGCAAAATGCGCCCAGAATGTACCATTTTTCAAGGTCAATGAATAAACATCTAACTATCTTCTTTGCTTCCCTCAGCCCAAGCGCTTACTTTCCAAACTGTGAGTCTGGGAGGATTCCTTGGAGGAGGATGGATATAAAAATACACAATACTTGAAGCAGGCAGAGAGCCTTGAGGGAGATACAAAACACTTGGCAGTGCAGTTGATAAGATCAGAAATGTGACTTCCTTTTACCTGGGGTTCTGCTGAAGCAAAGGGTGTTTTTCTCCCCCAACTGAACAACAGAGTGAAAATACAGATCTTGTCACAAGGAAAGCGTGAGGATGCTTAGCCTGGCTTTACTCCTGGCAATTAATGCCAATTTTCAAACTCTTTAAGGTTTCAGGAAGTGTGGTTGCACACCTGGTTTTCATTTCTATTAAAAACACCTGATGGAAGCAACCAAGAATAACAGTTCTTCCTAATAAGATCCCTCATGTCCCTGCTTTAAGCAGGGTGGTTTTGTGTGGAAGGAAAGCTAATGGTAGAGGTTGTACCTCCAAGTGCTGCTTAAAAGTTTAGTTTTTTGTTTTGATTTCAACCTCTGACTTGTGCCATTTGTTCTACGTGACCTTTCTTGCAATTGGAAATTACTAGGGCAAAAGCTGTGCTCTTTCATCCTCAGGTTGTAGGAGAGGATGGTGCCTCGTTAAAATGGATTATGCCAGCCATGGATACCCCTGCTGGAGAGCCTTTCAGATGATGGAGTAAATCTTCACAGGAAGAAGTGTATGGATTAAAATTAATGTAAAAATAAGCTTGGAATAGCAAAGGAACATTTGCAACTTTCTGTATTCTATCCAGATGAAATGATTTAATTATATTTATCATAGTCAGATACATACACACACACACAATTGCCTAACACTGATGAATATGCTGGCTAGAAAATGTTTCCTCTTAAATAAATATTACAAGGAACATTATTCCTTTATCTTCTAAATGGCCATTTCATTTTTAATCAAAAAGCAGCTCTGACTCCAATTGCAGTGGGATGAAGATTTTTAGTTTAATGACTGAAGAAGTCATCTGCAAAATGCATATGATTGAATGCATCCTGAATCAAACTGGAATGCAATTTTCCATATTAAATTTTGGGATCAGGGAAAAAAAAAAAAAACAAACAAACCAGAATATTTACAAAATGTTTTGGTTTGTAGTGTGGGTTGGTTGTTGTTTTTGTTATTTTGGGGTTATTTTTCATCTTGTTTTTGTGGTATTTTTTTGGTTCTTTTTATTTGTTTGCTTGGGTTTTTAGGGGGTGTTTGTGTGTTTTTTTGTTTTTTTTCTTTTAGGTGGGTTTTAGTTTTTTTGGGGTTGTTTTTGTTTGATCTTTTGACTGGTTGTGACAGAGAATTGGGGAAAAATTAACCTCAGCTTGGAAGAAAACCAGAAGATTTTCTTCCATGTTGTTTTTCTTTTATGAGTAAGAAGGATTAAGACCCCAGTGTGACTTCCCATGCATATACAGACCTAAAATATGTGACATAATGGAATTCCACCATCTTTTCGTGGGAACAGTTGTTGATTATCAGCTAACTCTTTGTTCCTCAGCAGTGCAGTCAAGTGATCCCTGAAGACAGAGAGTTTGGACCTTTCTGCTTCAAAGATACTCAGTAGAAGTGTCTTAAAACGAGCTCTGCAGGGGCAGCTCAGTCACAGCCCAGCCTTGCCAGGGCCAAGGCTGGAGTCAATGTTGGAGTCATCTCATTTCAGTAACAATGCCAAAGTCAGGGTTTGAGAGGGGGAAAGAAACCACCAGGCTAGTTCCTCATAGTCACATTTTATTCCATCTCACCTACCAGTGAGATACCTCCCTCAAAGCATCAGTAGCTGATTTGAGTTTTAATATGTAAAATAGGGCCTGATCCAAAGTTATATGCAATTAATGAGTCCAGAGTGAATTGCTTGATCAAGATACATGACTTTACTGCAAGCTACTTTTGCTTACAGGGATTGCCACTAAAATGCCACTTCAAAGTAATAAGAAATTAAGAACTGATTTGAAAGCTACTAAAGCAAGTTTATGGACTAGTGGCATCACCTGCCATTGTTCCATTAAAGCTTTAAACACATTAAATTAAATGTTTGGTATTTTTTCTTAGGCAATACCCACTCTACATCATTGGCACCTTTTGCTCAGATTATGTGAGGGATTTATGCCTTAATTTAATTTGCTTTGCATGCTAGAATTAACATTCCATAAAATAAGAAGAAACAAAAAGGTTTAAGTCCAGAACATTTCTGAATAAAATATGCACTTTTATCAGCTCCCTGTGCCAGCACACAGACATAATTGCCTTTAGAACATAGGTTCTTATCACTGTCTTGCAACCTTTAAAACCAGCTTGTATACAGTTATCACAAGTTGGTTATCAGGGAAAATAATGATCTCCTGTGTTTGGGAAGTCACTGAAGACATCTGTAACTTGAAAAAAAAATCCATTATATAATGCTTACAAGTGATCCTATAGATTAAAACAAGGGAAATGATACAAGCAGCCTGTGAGATAAAGGTACAGGGTTGGGGTAGGTTTGGTTTCAGGTTTTTTCCCTCTGAAAGAAATTCGTGTTTACCTTTTAACAGAAACCCTGAGAGATTTAAGTGAGGGATTTGCAAAGGAATGCCAGATTCCTTCAGCCATCATACATGGTTAAAATTCAGTATCCAACACTGGAACACAAAGCTTGGAAAGCCCCACTGAAGAAAAAGCAGCAGTAGCCATAAGTGACAGAAGTGATTCTCAACCACCCCAAAATCCTTGCCTTTGAGTCTGGCCTTTGAGAACAACATCTGATCCAACTCCATTCCCTTGTCACTTAAGATACGAGAAGAAATAGATGCACTGATTTTGAAGTTACTTTTGCTTTGACTGGACAAACATATTCCTATAACCATTCAAATTCCTCCTCTAGCCCAAGGGAAAGGCAGTTCTGTCAGACAGAAACAGAAGTTTAACCCAGCAGCAGCCCTGGACCCCTAGCATTTCCTTTACCATCCCCAAACACTCCATTTAGCACTACAGAACACAGCTAGCTCCACTCCCCAGAGATTATAAAATATAAACCCCCAATGACTAATTTGTCTACCTTTTGCACCAGTGATATTATGGAGTGCCTAAAAATAACAATACATTATCAGGTTTTATTATTCCTCAGGCGCTGTTTGCAATTTTGACTGGTTGCTGTCAGGCTGGCAGTTAGAAAAACAATTATTCCTTTTGTACATCAAACACGAGGAGAAAGACAAAAGAAAATTATATACAGCAAGGTGCTCAACCTTTTTTTTTTCCTTTTTTTGGTACATTTAATGTGCAGAAGGATACAAGTTGTACAGGATGCAATTTGGGAAGTTAATCTTTTGCTGTGTGTTTTCACTCTGCCTTGTGAGCATCAGGAACTGGATCGGTCGCAGGAGCTGTGCAAATACTGTTTGCTCTACCTCAAGTGCCCTCTAGTGTGCAGTAATTAAGCAGGTTAAAATAATTTTTTTTCCCTTTTTTTTCCTAACAGCTACTCTTCTAAATCCCAAAGTAATATGTAACATTGCTTTTCTTCCAGAGGAAAGAGAAATTCAATGTTCACTGCATTAATTGTGTGGCTATAAATGAATTATCTCCTCCTTGCAAAATCAAATCACCCCCGTTGCTGTCAGAATTTTATTCTCAGAGGTATAAGTTAAGAAAAGCCCCATAAGTCTTCTGGGCATTGTGCAAATGTCAAAGTACAAAGAGGTTTTGGTGTTATTGAACCAAAACAACAGTTTTCTCTCTGCAAAAGGAAATTACCATATTCATCAACAAAGCACGACCCCAGAACAAGATTACAACAAGCACCCTAATTATGCTTCTAGGGGTTTTTAAAAGTACTTTTTCTCCACAGTTTAGAAAACAGGCAATTCTACATGAATATAAATAAAATAATGGCTGGGGCACACATGTAACAAGCTCTGTGTGTTCTTCTCTGTCCTGTAGTGCTGATGTTCTCCCTCCAAATTCTGACATCTCTTGGCTGGACAAATGCAGTGGTGTCTGTCAGTGAGAGCAGGTTTTGTGTAGCAGCTGCCTGACACCAAAGAACTGAGAGGAGGAGAAGTGGGAAGATGTTGGGAGATAAAAGTCTGGAGAGGTAAAATTACCAGATGCAGTTCCAAAAACCACGAATGAAAAAATATCAGTCGGTGTAACTGCAAGAGGGAATTTAATTTATTTATAAGCTCAAATAATAACTTTAAAAAGTTTAACTTATTTAAGCTTATTTTTAAGGGCTCCCCTGCATTTAAAAAAAAGACTTAACATTTGAGTTACCCACATAACTTTCTCCACTGCACAAATGAGTTCATTTGGAGGGGAACCATTGAAGAGTTTTCCCCCATTCCCCATTTCAGTGTGGCCTGACCTCAAAGCCAAGTATTCACTTTCAGGCAGGATTTACCATAAAATTCCAGGATAATTGCAAGCTTAAGCATACTCTAAACAAAACAGGTTTTTAATGGACTTCTGAAAGCTGAGGTAAGAGGGACGGGTGGATCCCAGGGGAGATGAAATGGTTGTCTATAATAGGGATATGCTACACAAGGTGAGAGAATTGAATCTTTTATGAGTTGTAAAATCAGAAGGACTTCCTATAAGTGGAAAGAGTCATCATCCCTATCTCTGAGCTGGGCTGTGGTAGCAGAGTTGTGGTTTCCAAGTGAGGTGCTGAGAGAAGCCCACAGGATTGTTTCCCATTTGGCAGCTTGGCTTTGCTGAAGGTTGATTTTTGCACCTTGCCTGTTCTTCGTGCATTCTGCAGAGAACACACAGTTCTGGTGCAGTTTAGCATCCATAGGAGGCAATCAGGACACAGCTCAGCACCATGCTTTGCCCATGCATGGGTTTCTAGCATACACTGACCTATTTTAACACCACACTGCACCCAGGCACCACCGTGACAGTAACACAACAACAAGAGTTGTTCCAGAAACAATGCTGGAACACATGCTCTCATAATTCAGAGCTAAACACATCAGGGTTAGACAAGTCTTGGCAGTGATTTGGGCAGATAAACTGCCTTCATTTCCATCAGATTTGAGGAGACTTCCCCAGGTGTGTTGAGGCCTCATCAGTGCAGGGATAAGAGTGAACTGCTCTCAGAGCAGTAGCAAATCCACCTGCTCTGGGTATCAGGAGAGCAGCAGGAAGGGCAAGAACCAGTCAGTGGCAAGGACAGCTGCTTGCTGTAAAATGGAAACCTTAAAACTTGACAGCATTCTGCCACCTCTGTCCTGAACATATTAATCCCTTAAGTTTAGCCCAGCTCTTCATGAAGTGCCTTCCCTGTCTGGAGGAGAAACAGCAGCTCTGAGGTCCATGTGAGGTGACAATCACAGCAGGCAAGCATCCACAGGGAGCTGTGGCTACCAATGGAAGGGAAAGCAGCACAAGCCCAGGTTTCAGCACGTGCCACCTAAAGAAACTCCCCTAAAGGTGCTTTTGCACACCTCAAAACCCAAATCTAACAGCAGCACAAAGCCAAAATTTGGCTGCTAGCTCAAATGGTATTTGTTTTTCCATTCTGGATGCAGTGACAGATTAGGAGTATATGCTTATTTCAAAGTGCTTTTCTCCAGGGAGTTCTGGTTTGTTTCTTTATTTAATTAAGAAGGTAAAGTGATTTTTTCAGTAGCTGCTGACATTGTAGTTTGGCAGACTGATCTTAAAGAAAATCTTAATGCTGTGGTAAAATAAAGCATCCATTTCCCCTAAAAATATTTCTAGTGCATATGTAGGAAATACTGCTAATGAAGGAGAATATCAATCATTTAAATCCACAGGACTCAATGCTGAAGGACTTCCCTTCTTCAGTAAGGAGCTAAACAGGCAGAGTATATAGAGGGAGGATCATGTTACTCAAAACAACTGGTTTTAATGCCAGTAATTTAATGAATCAAGTAAGTACCTCCTGAAATATATTCTAAATTCATTTACCAATGATGATAGGTGGTTTTTATTGTCAAATGCAGTAAACTCAAGTGAATAAGTACCAGAGACTGAGATGATGCAAATAACAGCCCCCTGAGGAGACAATGTGGAAATGATGTGACTGATCCATCTTGATGAGGGTCAGCTTCTTTTCAAGCCTTTGGAAGTGAAGAGAGAGTAGTAAAAGGTGTGTTTTCCATGGATCACTCAAGTCTAAGAAGCCAGCTCTGGAATAACTGGAGGAACAGCAGGGCCTAACTCACTGCTGTGCTGATTTCACTAATTCCAGCTTAACACTGGAGTAACACTTTGGTAAAAGATGACCTATATTTTTATTTAAATGAAAATTTCTAATATTCATCAAATATTTATAAGAATATATAACAAATAATTGTGGCAAACATTGCATAATAAAGATGAAAGGGAAATTAACCTTGTGAATTTTTAAACTGAAGAATAAAGACCATTATATTAATAAGACTTAATTATATCATTAAATATTTAAAATTATGTCCTCTAATAAATGTTTTTATTTAACATATTTCTTTTTTATCTATTACATTAGTAAAATGCCTTTAAGATACAGAAAAAAAAAAGGAAGGGCTTTTTTTTTTTCTTTTAAATAGCCATGCAAATACAGAAAAAGTGAGAAAGGAGCCATGTTACCTCTGCAACTCAAGGTCAGCTCTCAGGAGAGAATAATCTCTACTTCCACAAGCCTCAGCTCCCTGCCTGGGTGGGCTGGTGAGAGGTTGTGTTTTGCTAAGCATTTTTCTTCAATTATTCTCCTCTTTTTCAGGTCTAGCTTGGATCTCTCTGTGCCAATAAACTGACTTAAGCCAGCACAAGTAAATCTTGTCTCCACCCATGTTTGTAGCATTCCATTAAGCATCTAACCCAGGACAAAGGCAGCATTTGGGAACTCCCAAGGAATCTTCAGGAATCCCACACCTTGGAAACAACAGAAAGGGTCAGTTTGATAGCAAAGGTTTGGGGGTAAAAGCTTTGCAAGGAGTACAACCCCCTCCCATCACTCTCCTGGAGATGTCACAGATTCTTTTCTCAACATTAATTCAGTTCACCATGATGCCTTAGGTTTTAACTCTTAATTTTTTTTTTATCAGTACTGCTTTAGTGTAAAACTCAAACTCCACAGCCTGTCAGCTCCTGTTCTCCCATTTTATTCAGACAAAACAAGTTCTCTCTAGGCCTGAAACCCAAGGCCACCTCATCTCTCTAGATTTTTCTAATTATTATACAAACAGCAGAAGAGCTGAAGCAAAAAACTTGCGAATCAACCCAAATTCAGCCCACAGCATTTCACTTCCACCAGCAAGAAGTTTCTTTTTCTAGCACACCTCCAAAACTTTTAATATTATGGCACTGCAAAGCAGCATTTCTGTCTCTTCAGGGTGCTCCAGTCACCCTTTCTGCCTTGGCTGTGCACACAGACCCCCCAGCCAGGCAGTCTGCTGGTCTCAGCTTGCCCCTGAAAACCCAGATCTTGCATGCACTCACAGGAACACTGATAAAAATCAAATGGCAAACACTGACAAATCAAATCTATCTCATCAGCATTTCACATTTAGCAGAGGCTACAGTTTAAGGATGCTTTAGTGGAAATGCTCTTCATTAGCCAGCACACAAAATTCTGAGACTCTCTCTGTTTAGTTATTGTGCTTTTTGCAGTTAAACCATTCTTTCTGTTTACCACAGTAATACTTATTCTGATCTAATTCCCACAAGTTCTTGTTTATTTTTGTAATATTCTTCTGACTTCTGTAGATTGTGTGTTTTGTTGCTATGATTGTCTTCCTGCTGTCCCTCAGCATTTCCCACTCCCCTATCCATCATCACCTGTCCTTTAATTACAGAAATGTTATTTTTTGGTAGACAGATGCATAGGGTTGCTGGCAGGAGTACTGCCATTATGCAGTGCAAACACTGTGCAGAATATTAAAGAATCATATGAATCAAATCTTAGTGAAAGAATAGTCTTATGAATTATCAAAAAGCTGGAACCAAGTCTGGTTTGTTTACACATGGGGTAACTCACCTCAAACTAGGTAACATTTATTTACATATGGCAGCTAGGACTGCACAGGAGATAGAATCTTCTAATTAACACTCCTGATGCTGCAAACATAAACAGGGATAAACGTATTCCATTATGTGTAGCTGCCACTCACATTGCCACTGTATTCTTTTCTTTTCACTGCACAAGTAAAACAATGCTACAAAGCAAACAAGCACTGAGCTTTCACTTCAGTACCTGCCTAATAATGTCATACCTTATTTCCTGGAGATTGTTTTTTTGGAAAAGTTACCAAAACAAACAAACAAACAAAAAAGTGGTGTCATATCCTATCACTTCACTTAACTAAGGCTCAAGAGGCTGTAGAAATAACATGAGAGCTTCCACTTGTGTTATGTTTTACTGTGCTTTAAAGTTTCCACAAATAAGGCACCTGTTTCTGCCTGGCAAGGCACAGAATAGCAAAAAGTGACATTATGCTCACAAATAAAAAGATTAGTCTGCAGAACATATGAGGAATAAAATACATACCATGGGTCCAAGTGGCTGGAATGTGGAGTAAAGGAGTCTGCCTGGACACAGCTGCAGCCCAGCAAGGTGGAGGGAATGTGGAAAATTCCATGGCAAACACTTCCAGCTGTGTCCCCACCAAGATTTCACCTGGGGGTGTTTTGGGGATCTACCTCAGCAGCTTCTGGGAGGGCCCCTGCCTTATCTTGTGTCTGTGTTTTTCAGAGGGAAACCGTGAAGATGCTTCCAGCAGAGACAGCAGGGTTGGAACCACCAGCTAAGGAAGCTCTCCCATGGCAATTCCACCTTTCCTTTCCACTTCAGGGTGAGTGGGTGACTCCCAGCACCATTCCCAGGCTCTGTCCTCACTCCCAAACCACCCCCATGTGCAGGCAGGGCCCAGTGTGAGGTCTGCAAACCTTCCTTCTGGAAGTCAGTGGCTGCTGTCACTGGACTGACAGGGTTTATCATTTCCCTTCTAGCTGAGCCCAGACATGCTTGGCCAGGTGCAGGGCCTTCACACAAAGCTCTCTGAAAGTGCCTTCACACAGACTCTCCGTCTCCACACCACAGTTCACTGCACACCCTTACCCTGAGTTGTCTCATACATAATTTAAATGTTTAATGCAAAGTAAAGCTAAGGTTAACAATACATATTTTTGAAGACTGACAGTATAATGCTCTATTTCCTAAAGGAATAACTGGAGTGATCCATAAGCAAACACAAAGCCAAGTAAAAGGCATAATTTGTGCTCATCCTTGAGAAACCTTAGAGTGCATGCATCCCTTCCTCCTTTCTCAGCTAGGCAAGGTGGGATTGACTGTGGTTTTCCTTCAGGTGATGTATGAAAAGCTGCAGTGCACTTTGTTCTGCACTGGTATTAGTGATACCTTTATAAGTAGGATGTCTTTGATATCTATTGTGTGCTGCTAACTGATGGCTCTTTCTAGCCTGGAGTGGTACCTTGTCTTAGCAGCTTTGTGTGGGCTGAGAGTGGAGGCCACAAGAATATTGTGAAGTTGAGGAATTTGAAATTAATATCAAGTATTGTGTCATTAAAGCTGAGTTAGTGATACTCTTAAAAATTCACCATAAAACTTACTTTGTCCATTCTGGAAATTATTAGATATTATCCTAGCTTGGTTCTGGATATTCTTTATTGCTGTTCATTCTCAGGGGCAGTGGATGAGAATCCCCCCCAGCAAGAGCAGGGACAGCAGAATCACTCTCTTTGTGCACAGTCTCTTGCTGCAAGGCCCCCCCCACTTCTATAATAAAACACTCAGAAGCAGCAATTTTGGTAATTGTCTGACTAATATCTTCATTATCAGGGAGCATTATCTTTCACATACAACAAATGGAAATGGTGCTAACATCAGCACTGAAAATAGGATTAGAGAAGGGGAACCACTCAAAAAGAAAAAAAAATACTGCAAAGGTTAATTTATGGCACATCTTTTTCTTAACCTGTGTTATAACCTGCTGTCTATAGTAAAGAAATATTAAATAAACAACAGCTTGTAAAATTACATTTTCTTATTTCTTTGACTGTGAGAGAAGACCACATTCTGCTTCTAGATTTTAATTGCACCATCTGAAGTGAGCAGTGGTTAAGAGCACGAAAGGCAGAATAAAAAAGGATTGGCTGGGGCAAGAAATCCGAGGGTTGTTTGGAAGGGCAAGCTGGTGAGTGATCAGTGCAATGTCTGGGAGGAGCTGTTTGTTCTGCAGAGCCCCTTGTGCTGTGGCACTGAGCATCACTCACCTGGGCAGGCTGAGCAGGACAAGGGCTCTGGGCTGCAGGCTGGGCTCAGGAGCAGCTGCCAAGGTCAGGGCTGGCACCAGCAGGGCAGCGTGGGAAACCAGGGGGCTGCTGCCCACACCAAACCTGCTCTAGGAACAGACAGCCTCATCCCCTAGGCTTGTCAATCTGTCAGCCAGAAAAAAACAGAAAGGGAAATTAAAAGGTTATGATGTTATCATTTCCAAAAATAGGATTTCAGTCATCCTAGAGAAGTGCTGTGCTGGGATATTTCCACTCAGGTTCTGCTGACATCTCCTGACTGTCACCAGCACTGAGCCTCCTTGCGGGACTGCTAAAGGTCACGGAGCACCAAGGAGGTGGAGGGAGACCTCCACTTGGGTGACCACAGGAAAATATTTTCAGGATTAATTTGAAGTAGAAAGAAATGGATCAGTTTGTCTGTGTTTTCTCCTTGCTGGTGCTGACAACACCCTAAACAGTAGTGCCTTCTGTTCTTCAGCAGTGCCTCAAGTCCACCAAAGACCAAAGGTTAGTTCCTAAAAAAGGAGCTGCTGTCTGAACCAGTAGCCTGGTTTTCTTATATTTCAGAGCTAACATAGAAAACAAAGGATCACAGCATGCAAGAGCAGAACAGACTAGTGGAAAACAGTCTAAGAATAAAAGGAAAACAACCAGTAAGGCTCAAACGTTACCTTTGAGAAAGAAGAGAAACTTGTGAATGCCACTATCCACTTTACTTGGAAAGACAGAATTCAACTGAGTCCACAGAAATTGGAAGAAAATCCTCTGCTCTGAAAGCAAAGTGAGAGCCTAATTCAGTTCTCAGGGAAGAGCAGAGGGTGGCAGGGCAGGTGTGACCCCGAGGCTGCCGAGTGCCACACGACAGCCCACGAGCTCCGCAGGCTCAGCACTTCTGAGGGTCAAGCCTCTGGCATTCCAGATTCACTCTCTCTATAGATTAGGATTGATCTCCCCTGTCTCTGGATAAAAAAATAAACAAACTGTAACCTTGAAATTGTCATCCAAACCTGGAGTCCAGCCAAAAGAGCAGAGACAAAATCCCCTTGAGAAGCAGAACAGCAACCCCAGAGGTCACTATCGATGCGTCAAACAGAAACAGTGGATTTTGATACCACAAGGACTCAAGTAATTTCATTTTTATTCAAAAACTAGAAGTGTAATCATATTTTTTTTCCTGAAATGCAGAGTTGCATCCATTTCCATTTAAACACAGATACTTGGAAGATACCTTAAATATCCTCTTGGAATTGAAAAAGCACGTTTGAAAGCAGTGCAGTTACAGCAGACAGTATTCTCCCCCATGGCAAGAGGATGGTGTTTTACTGCCCTCTTTGTTGTTCTGGAGAACAGAGGGAGTTACCAGCAGCTTCAAAGCTGTAAGGAGGAAACAAAGCATATCCAAGCTAGGAATAGCTCCAATTAACTCTCCAGAAGGAGGGACTGCAAGTGGGCAAGCATTTATGGTCCACTGCAAAGCAAAGGGATTTGGTGTATTGTTTTGGGATTTTTTTTTTGCTTTAGGTGAGGCCATATTCACATGAATAAAGAACTCAGGCATGCTGTAGGCTCTTTTTCCACAATAGCCCAAAACTCTGCTTCAGATTCACTGGAAGTGAGGAGCACAAAGATCACAGAATGACATATTTGACATGTTTGTGCTTAAACGCAGCTCATGGCAATGTGTGCATCCCGTTTCCTTATTCTTAATTGGGCAACATCCAGCAGGCCCCAAGCAAATGTGCAGCTGCACAGAAAAATGCACCCTCAGTTCCCAGTGGTTACCCAAATCTAAAACTCCAGACATTTGAACATTGTTCCTTCAGTTTATCAGCCTAAAACCAACAACAACCAAACAA
>VZRX01011057.1:0-10106 GCA_013398075.1 Notiomystis cincta
CCGCGGCGGGGAGCGGGGAGCGGCCGGGTGAAGCTCTCCCTGTTCCCCCGCGGGATTTCCCATCCAGCCGGGCTAAAACTGCCCTTTCCCAGCCCTTTCCCAGCGCTTTTCCAGCCCCCGCGGCTGGAGGAACGCGGGACCCGCATCCCTGGGCGCGGGGAGGTGCGGGAATTGCGTTCCTGGCCCTGGGAAAGCGCCCAGCCCAGCCCGGCGGTATCCGGGAGCGCAGCGGGAATTCTGGCTCTGGAAACCCAGGAAATACAGGTTTTATTTTCCCGGCTGAGAGCCTGACCAACAGGTGACAGCGCGCGGCCGAATTCCAGGGAGGGAGAAGCCGCCGCTCCCACGGGATTTGGATCTCTCCATCCTTTCCCTCCCTAGGGATCTCCCCGTGCGAGCTTCCCGAGCTGTTTCTCCCATTCCCGAGGCTCCGCCGGCTCCTGGGGATAAATCCATGCATCCAATGGGCTGGGGGAGGAGTGGGAGCGCCACGGGCGCTTCCCGGGAATCCCGGTAGCGGGATGGGGACAAAGAGGCTCCAACGACCTGCGAGAAAATCGTTCTCCCGACACCCAAATTCCTGCTGGGAACCATTGACTGTCCGCGTTTTCAGCGCTGGAAGTTTTTTGGAGCTGCCTGGTTTTTCCCGGAATTTTATGGAGACCCCTAGGAGAGGTTATCAGGAGTTTAAATCGGGATGGAAAAGGTGAAATCCATTTCCAGCTGGGCTGGAGGGGGGTGAAAAAAGCTGGGAGCTGCCAGGGCCGCTTCCTGGGAGAAGCTGAGCCAAAGCAGAGCATCCCCATGGAATCCATTCCCTGGGCCGGGCGGGAATGTCGGCAGCGATCCCTCCTTTCCAGCCACGCCGAGGGCGAGACAAAGAACAGATCCGCCCGTTCTCCCGGGAACAAACACGCCCTGGATCGGGCTCCACGGGTTCCTGAGGCATCCCGGCTGAACCGGCTGGAGGAACGTATCCAAAATTCCCGGGTTTTACCCTTTAGTGCCAGAGGAGCGCTAGGAAAAGAGGGATTTTAGGGTACAAGGGAGGAATAACAGAGAGGTGTCCGTCATTCCAGAGCATTTCCAGCTGTTTAATTGGGATTTGGGGTTGGGGAGAACACGAGCATTCCCAGATCCTGGAAAATCCAGGAGTGCTCTGTAAACTCGGGCTCTTTTTTGGGAGTTAATTCCTCAGGAATCCTTTGTTAATTACAGGGAATGCTCAGAGTAGAACACATTTAATTAACCTTTGCCAGGAGCCACAGCTCTTCCCAGCACCAAGAATTCCAAGCCAAGGCAAACTCCTGGTTCTGACCTAAAATTGTGGAATTTTCAGCCTCGATCCCAGACCCCTCCTTGCCTGCTTGGTGCCTCCCTAATCCGCTGTCCGTGACTCTAATCCCTAAAAATATCCCTCATTTTAGGCAGGGAAATGTTGGGAAAGGGTTTTTCCTGCTGGCTGATGAGGAGATGTTGGGACACATCCCGTGCATCCATGGGAATTTGGGAATTGGCACGGAGAACAATGGGATATTTATAACCTGTCCATGGCAGGGGGAGGGAAGGGGAGGAAGAACCTCTCAAACTCCGGGATCGCCTCGATCCCACATTTCTGGGGCCACGGAACCTCACGGGGAAGGGAGATTTTCCAGCTGCTCCCATCATCTTTAGGAAAACACCTGGAAAGCTGCAAGGAAAATCTGTGGGATCGACAACTTGAGCTCTGTCGGCTCTTGGAAAAATAAATGTGGGGCTGAGGGGTCAGGGATGGGGATCTTTGGGATGGGGATCTTTGGGAATGGGGATTTTTGGGAATGGGGATTTTTGGGATGAGGATATTTGGGATGGGGATATTTGGGATGGGGATCTTTGGGATGGGGATCTTTGGGAAATGGGGTTATTTGGGCAATGGGAGTATTTGGGATATGAGGATATTTGGCATGGGGATATTTGGCATGGGGATTTTGGGGAATGGGGATATTTGGGGGATGGGGATATTTAGAATGAAGATATTTGGGGAATGGGGATATCTGGGATGGGGATATCTGGGATAAAGCCAGTGTGGATCCCCACAGGAGGCTCCCCAATCCTGGAATTGGTGCAAAGAGAGCCCCAGGAAGGGCTTCCCTGTGCCTTGATTATTCCTCCAACATTGTGGAATATTTCCCATTTCACCACCAACCTGCGGGGCCTTTCCTGGATGTGCATTCCCACTTCTCCAGAAGGTTTCCATCCACGGAATTCCCAGAGGAGAGAGGACTGAGTGACCTGGGAGACAGGAGGAGCTCTCAGGAATTGCTCTGGGATCCCAGCAGGATGGAATCCTGGAATGGTTTGGGATGGAGGGGAGTTTAAATCCCATCCCATCCCACCCCTGCCATGGCAGGAACAGCTCCCACTGTCCCAGGCTGCTCCAACCCAGCCTTGGGCACTGCCAGGGATCCAGGGGCAGCCACAGCAAATCTGGGAATTCCAGCCCAGCCAGGAATTCCCAGTTCCCAATATCCCATCCAGCCCTGCCCTCTGGCAGGGCCCCTGTGTCCTGTCCCTCCATCCCTTGTCCCAAGGTGAGGAAAATTCCCAATTTTTGAGACAATTCCCAGTGACTTCTGGCAGGGAAGGACTTTGCAGCAGGGCCTTCTCCCAGCAGAATTCCCACTGGGATCTGCCCATGGCAGGGATTGGAACGAGATGGTTTTTATGGTCCCTTCCAACCCAAACCATTCTGGGATTCCATGACCCAGTTTGGGATTTTTTAATGGCCTTTTTTGGAGTGAACAACACCCAAAATTTCCCTGGAGCCCCAAGCAGAGCAGGTCCCTCATGGAACATTTGGATTTCTTCTGGAGCAGAGCAATAAAAGAGCTCCAATGTGACATTCCCAGAGTCAGGGTTGGAGAGGTCTCACCTCAGGCTTCCCAAATTCCCAATTCCCATCTCCACAGTCAGGACATCGCCATTTTTATGGATTAAAATCCCAGTTCCAGGAGCTCCGGGAAGCACAAACCCCTCAGTGCTCAGCTCCCAGCTGGAAAAACTCCGGGAAAAACCCTCTCCCAGGAATAAACCCCAGCCAGCTCCCCCCGGATCCGAGAGCCCCCTGCTGCCTGTGCTTCCCTCTGGGAATGGGAAGGGAGGATAACGGATTTCACCCTTCCAGCCCCAAAGTGCTGCGGATCCTTCCAGGGAAGGGCTGGGCCGATGTCATTCAAACCACTCCTGGAGCTTCCAGAGCCTCTGGAAAACCCCGGGAGAGGTTTTTTGGAAGTTGTCCCTTCCCAAAACTGTTCCTTCCAAAGGCTCCGTGCCTTTCCCGTCTGCTTTCCCTCCTCCCTTTGGGAATCATCACCCGGGGAAAGGATGAGGATGAGGGGAAGGAGCCCTTTGATGGCTCGGCCACTCCAGGGGTGTTGGAGTTAATTCCAAGCCAAATTCCCATGGATTTTTAAAGCAGCTCGGCTCCAGTGAGGAAAATCCGCTCCCGAAGTTCACTCGGAGCTGGAAATGAAATGTTTTTAGGGACAGAGCAGTTCCAGCTCCCGGGTTTGCCATAATATTTGTTGCTCCAAGTGGAATCTGCTCCTGGATCCTGCAGTGCTGGGGCTGGCAGCTCTTAATGGAAGGATGTTCCCTAAAAATCCCAACACTCAGCTGGAATTCCCTTAAAAAAATTCCAATGTTCAGCGAAGAAACCCCTCTAAATCCAGCTGGGATCCCCTTCTAAAATTCCTGATATTCAGCTGGAACAAACTCTAAAAATCCCAATATTCAGCTGGAATTCCTTTCTAAAAATCCCAATATTCAGCTGGGATCCCATCTAAAAATCCCAATACTCAGCTGGGATCCCATCAAAAAATCCCGATATTTAGCTGGAAACTTCTTTCAAATATCCCAATATTCAGCCGGAATTCACTTCTAAAAACCCCAATATTCAGCTGGAGTTCCCTTCTAAAAATCCCAATACTCAGCCGAGTTCCCCTCCAATATTCCCAACATTCAGCTGGGAACCCACTTAAAAAATCCCAGCATTCAGCTGGGCCCCCTCATTAACAGCAGCCCATTAATGATCATTAACGAGCGGCTCATTAGTGGGGCTGCTCCTCCTGCCGGCCCTGTTTGTGTCCATGCATGGATCGGATCCCATTGATTCCAGCCAGGAATAACTGGCCCAGCCCCCGAGCCCCAGGGGACAGCGCCTCTTCCAATCCCTCTGGAAGAGAATCCAGCACTGGCAGCTCCAGAATTAAAGTTTGGAGTTGCTGTCCCAAAACTGGATTTTAGGAGCTGTTGCTGCAGCCAAATTCCTCCAGGCAATTCCCAGCCCCTCAGCCTGGGATTGTAATTCCCAAACTCCGGAGTTGTGGGATTTACTTTGAAGTGTTCAGGCACCCATTGGAATTTGGAGTTGGTTTCTCTCATCCCAAAATTCCATGAGTCCTCCAAGGTGAAATTTTAGCAGCAGCACCTTCTCCCTTCACTGGACTGAATTCCAGACCCCTGGGAATATTGGTGGATATATAATTTATTCCCTCTGGAATATGGAGTCGGACTGGGAGAGCTGGGAATGTTCTCCTGGAGAAGGGAAGGATCCAGGGAGAGATTCCAGCACATTCCAGGGCCTAAAGGGGCTCCAGGAGAGCTGGAGAGGGAATTTGGGACAAGGGATGGAGGGACAGGACACAGGGAATGACTTCCCACTGCCAGAGGGCAGGGATGGATGAGAGATTGGGAATTCCTGGCTGGGCTGGAATTCCCAGAGCAGCTGTGGCTGCCCCTGGATCCCTGGAATGTCCAAGGCCAGGCTGGACATTGGGGCTGGATCAGCCTGGGACAGTGGGGGGTGTCCCTGCCCATGGCAGGGGTGGGAATGGGATGGGATTTAAACTCCCCTCCATCCCAAACCATCCCATAATTCCATGACTCACTCCATGATCACTGATGCATTTATAGGGATCTGGTTTTTTATGGACACCTTTATTGTTTTAATTCAAAAATCCAATATTTTTTATCCTCTGAAGACGGGAACCGAAGGAAGTCGGAGCTTCCCAGGGCCGAGCAGATCCATCAGTTTGTCCAGGGGCAGCCTGGGACCCATTCCACAATTATGGGATGTATTTTTAGCCCGTGGAAAAACAGTGCCAGGAGCACCTGATATGACAAACACACAAACCCATCCATCACCGTCCCGGCCCTCATTCCATCCCCATCCCGAGCTTTCCTCTCCCTGGCACTCGCTGCTGCTCTGGGAGCCTGGCAGGAGGAACCAGGGGGGAGAGGGAGAGGGGATGGGGGAGAGGGAGAGGGGATGGAGGAGAGGGAGAAGGGATGGAGGAGAGGGAAGAGAGGGAGAGGGGATGGAGGAGAGGGAGAGGGGATGGAGGAGATGGANGAGATGGAGAGGGGATGGAGAAGATGGAGAGGGGGGAGGGAGGAGATGGAGAGGGGGCAGAGGAGATGGAGCAGGGATGGAGGAGATGGGGTAGAGATGGAGGAGAGGGAGAAGGGATGGAGGAGATGGAAAGGGGATGGAGAAGATGGAGAGGGAGGAGATGGAGATGGAGACGGGGCAGAGGAGATGGAGCGGGAGGAGATGGAGCAGGGATGGAGAAGATGAAGATGAAGCAGATGGAGATGGAGGGGATGGAACAGGGATGGAGCAGATGGAGAGGGGATGGAGGAGATGGAGTCAGGATTAAATAAATGGAGCAGGGATGGAGGAGATGGAGATGGAGGTGGAGCAGGGATGGGAGAGAGGGAGTCAGGATTAAATAAATGGAGCAGGGATGGGAGAGAGGGGGTCAGGATTAAATAAATGGAGCAGGGATGGGAGAGAGTGAGTCAGGATTAAATAAATGGAGCAGGGGTGGGAGAGAGGGAGTCAGGATTAAATAACTGGAGCTGGGATGGAGGAGATGGAGGAGATGGAGTGGGGCCTGTTCCCTCTGCAGCAATATCCGAGGAGCTGAAGGCAGGAGGAACACGAGGATTCACCTCTGGGTCTAAGGAGAATTTCGGGATGATTTTACAGCAGGAAAAATGTAAATTTTCAAAAGCCTCCCAGGGGAATTCTCAGGTTTGTTTGGGGCTGTGTCTGTGAATGTGCCACGGGAGAAGTGATGGATTCACAGTCCTGGATAATGGAAGCTGGTGGGAAATCCCACTGGGATATCACCAATGAGCTGGGAAAGGAGAGGAACAGCTGCAATAAACGCAGGAACCTGGAAAAGTTATAAAGAAATAAATCCACAAAATAAAATCGTGTGGCCTCGGACAGGGAGATGGAAATGGGTCTGGAATGTGGGACTCCAGCAGCAAATAATCCCTAATTCCATGTGCCAAATCCCTTTGGAATACTGGCAGAGAGGAAACCAGGAATTACCTTAATTCTCTTCATGCATTCCGTGCACTTCCCATCCCTTTTCCCCCTTTTCCAACAGCACCAGGCCCATTTTGACCCATAAATTCCACCTGGAACAAAGCAAATCCACGGAATATCCTTTAAGTGAGACATGAATTCCCTTGGGAAATAAAAATAGGAGGTTTTTTTGGAGATGGAGCCCAGCAGGAATTAGCTAATGAGCCCTCACCTGGGTCATCACTTGGACACAGAAGGAAAATCCAGGCATTAATTAAAGTGAGGGTTTCAGGGAAGTGACGAACTTTGCCATAAAAAGAGCTTGGAGCTTCCAGGAGGAGCCGTGGCTTTAATTGGATTAAAGGCTTGGACAGACCTGGAATAGCAGCTCTGGGCTCTGGAATAGGGAGAAGGAGGGTGGGAACCCCTGGAGGACTTGGGAATCCATAGGAAATCATGGAATTGTTTAGGTTGGAGAAGACCTTGAAGGAGGTCAGGTCCAACCATGAGCCCTGTCCTGAAGTGTCACATTCCCAGGTTTGGGAACACTCCCAGGGGTGGGAATTCCACCACTGGGCAGCTGTGCCAGGGCTGGACCTTTTCCATGAAGGAATTTTCCCAAAATCCACCCTGAGCCTGCCCTGGCCCAGCCTGAGGCCGTTCCCTCTCCTCCTGTCCCTCTTCCCTGGGAGCAGAGCCCAAATCCCCCCGGCTGCCCCCTCCTGTCAGGGAGTTCCAGAGAGGGAAAAGATCCCTCTGGATCCTCCTTTTCTCCAGGCTGAGCCCCTTCCCAGCTCCCTCAGGGATTCTCCAGCCCTTTCCCCGCTCCCTCAGGAATTCTCCAGCCCTTTCCCAGCTCCATTCCCTTCCATTCCCCGGTTTCTCTCCCGCTGGATCCCGGAGCACTCCCACTCCATTCCCTGGCTCTGTGTCACCCCAGCCCTGGTGCCAGCGGCTCTTTCCCAGCTGGACTCCCATTTTCTGGGAGATGGGAATGACTTCACCTCCTGAGCCGGCCCCAGCGCACTCAGGGATAAATCAGAACCCTGCACTCAGCCCGGGGATTTTCCTGGATCAAAAAAAGGTGGGATGAGGGAGAAAACCACAATTCCGGGATTCTTTCCCAGCCCTCGGTGCCGGTGGAGCTCATCCCTACCCAGGGCAGGGCTGAAAAGGGCTGGAAAATCCCTTTCNAGCTGCCAAATTCCAGCCAATTCCTTCATTTATTCTGGAAGTTTTCCTGTCAAAACGCCAAATGCCGGCAATCCACACGTGCCCGGAATGCGGGAATGTGGGAATGTGGGAATGTGGGAATGTGGGAATGTGGGAATGTGGGAATGTGGGAATGTGCAGCTCCTGGAAGAGTCCAGGCCTGGCTTTGCTTCCCGGCCAGAGCTCCCTCATCCTCACCTGGGCTGCTCGGAGCATTCCAAGGAGCTGGCGTGGCGGGATCATGGAATTCCAGGCTGGTTTGGGATGGAAAGGACCTGAAATCCCATCTCANTTCTCCAGCCCTTTCCCAGCTCCATTCCCTTCCATTCCCCGGTTTCTCTCCCGCTGGATCCCGGAGCACTCCCACTCCATTCCCTGGCTCTGTGTCACCCCAGCCCTGGTGCCAGCGGCTCTTTCCCAGCTGGACTCCCATTTTCTGGGAGATGGGAATGACTTCACCTCCTGAGCCGGCCCCAGCGCACTCAGGGATAAATCAGAACCCTGCACTCAGCCCGGGGATTTTCCTGGATCAAAAAAAGGTGGGATGAGGGAGAAAACCACAATTCCGGGATTCTTTCCCAGCCCTCGGTGCCGGTGGAGCTCATCCCTACCCAGGGCAGGGCTGAAAAGGGCTGGAAAATCCCTTTCCATCCCGGATTGCTGCCAGAGATGGACATCCTGTCGTTTTCCAGCTAAAATCCGGGAGCGGACTGGTTTTAGTGGTCCTCAATGGCCCAGTGCTGCTGGCACCTCGTTATTCCCGCGGCTCAGCAGCACATTCCCAGTATCCAGAGCCGCTGCCCGCTGGAGCGAGGAGGGATCGGCTCCTTCTGCGCCAGGATTCGCTCCCTGATGGCCTGAAAAAAGCGGATTTAGCCCGGCTCCGGCGGCTCGGGAAGGGAGAAATGCCACTGATGCCCCCCAGCGCTCCGGGAGGAGCCCGGAAATAATTTGCCCTGCTCCAGAGGCATCCAAGCAGGATCAATATCCTGGATTTCGGGAGGGAGGGGGGAGCCGGGGGCAGTCGNGGGGTGGAGCTGCCAAATTCCAGCCAATTCCTTCATTTATTCTGGAAGTTTTCCTGTCAAAACGCCAAATGCCGGCAATCCACACGTGCCCGGAATGCGGGAATGTGGGAATGTGGGAATGTGGGAATGTGGGAATGTGGGAATGTGGGAATGTGGGAATGTGCAGCTCCTGGAAGAGTCCAGGCCTGGCTTTGCTTCCCGGCCAGAGCTCCCTCATCCTCACCTGGGCTGCTCGGAGCATTCCAAGGAGCTGGCGTGGCGGGATCATGGAATTCCAGGCTGGTTTGGGATGGAAAGGACCTGAAATCCCATCTCATTCCATCCCCTGCCGTGGGCACCTCCAATTCCTGCACCCCCAAACCAGGGGTGAGCAAGGAAAAAAATTGGTCCTTCCAAAAATTGGTCCTTCCAAAGACTTTTCTTTCCTTGTTTCCTCCCAAATCCAAAAGGAAGCCCCAAGGGAAGGAGTTGAAAGCACAAATATCCCGTGGTGGTGGTGGAAGATCCCGAAAGGCCCCACAAAAACGGGGAATAATTCAGGAATTGGGTTGCACCTCCCTTCCCATCCCTGTTTTGTTTTGTTCTGTTTTTTAGGGAATCCATTGGCAGGACAGGGATGGAATCCAGACTGGGAATGACTCCATGAAGCCAATAAAAGGAATTTATTGCTCTGCTCCAGCCCTGGATGGGGAGAGCTCCGAGATCCATTAAAAACGAGCTGGAAGCAGAGTTAATTTGGGAATTATCCCTCCCTGAGCATTCCAGGGTGAAATCCCAGCTGCTTTTGTTGGGAATAAAAATGCAAAAAATCCAAAATAATAAAATATGGACTAAAATTTAAAAACAAAAAAAAAAAATCCAAACTGGGATTTGACAGGCAGGAATAAATAATAAATAATAAACAAAAAGTAACAAATAATAAACAATGATTAATAAATATTATGCAATAAGTAATAAGTAATAAGTAATAAGTAATAAATAATAAATAAATAGGAATAAAGAAGGAACATAAACACTGAAATCCCCAAAAGTTGCAGAGCCACAGGAAAACTCTGGATTGTCCAGCCCTGGCACAGCTGCCCAGGGCAGGGCTGGAATTCCCATTCCTAAAGGGATTTCAGGCCCTGTGGATGTGGCACTTGGGGCCATGGCTTGGAAGGCTTTTCCAACCTTAACAATTCCATGATTTTGGATTATCCCGAGCAGGAATTCCCCTGAGGACCAGGAAGGGTCACTTTGGGTGATGAGGGACAATTTTCCTTCGGGATGAAGGTGGAAATAGTGGGATCCAAGCTGGGATTGGAGATGAGGGAAAAGAAAACAGGGAAATATCCTTAAATTTCTCCGTTCTGAGAGACTCCAAAGATTCACTGGGAAGTTGGGAATGGCCTCAGCTCCCGCTGGAGATCCCTGAGGATTTATGGGAGGGAGAAACAGAGGAATTCTCTCCCTCCATCCATCTCCAAAGCCCCTTTCCCTGGGGGGGGGGGGGGGCCCGGGGGCGACAG
>VZRX01011057.1:10113-24179 GCA_013398075.1 Notiomystis cincta
GGGATCCGTGGGAAGAATGGAGCATTCCAGCAGCTCTCAGGATCCCAAATGGGATCAGGGGGATCCCAGACGGGATCAAGGGGATCCCAAATGGGATTGAGGGGATCCCAAATGGGATCAGGGGATTCCAGATGGAATCAGGAGGATCCCAAATGGGATCAGGGAGATCCCAGACAGGATCAAGGGGATCTCAAATGGGAATGAGGGGATCCCAGATGGGATCAGGGGTATCCCAAATGGGATTGGAGGATCCCAGATGGGATCAGGGGGATCCCAGCTCGGCAGTGCTGGGATAGATCCCAGTTTAAAGACGGAGAGGGGCTCCAGGAATGGTTCCACCACTGCTGGGGTTCCAAGGGGAGTTTTCCCACTTCCCTCCAAATCCCAAGGCGGATTCATGGGGATAATTCATTTCCTTTTTGGGATAAGGTCTGTGCCTTTCTTTTCCAGTGTTTCCCCTTAATTCCAGGTTCCACAATAAGCTGGGAGAGAGCCAGGAGGGAGCAAAGCTCCCACTCAGATCCGGGATGGGAGAACAAGGCCGGACTCACCAAATTAAAGGAAACTGAGTTTTGTGAGGGAAAAAATTCCCAATCCTGAATGAATTCTGAGAGCAGGAGTTGGTTGAAATATCCAGAAAAAGGAAAAAAAAATCAGTGTGTGCCTCATTTTCCCGGGAAAAGCTGCTGCAGCCAATTCCCAACGTTACGGATGAAGCTGTCACGGAGCTGCCACTGGAAATTAAATCCTGGATTCCTTCCAGGAATCCCGGTATCAGGAATAATCTGCTTGGAAAAGAGGCAGGAGAATGGCTTGGGGTGATGGGAAAAGCTTTCCATGGATAAATCCTGTCCTGGGATCCATGGCCATCGTGGCCAGTCCACGTTTTCTTGGCCAACTCCTGGGATTTGCCCCCATCCCACGTGCGGGGTTTTCATGGAATGATTTGGGTTGGGAAGGACCTTAAACCTCACCTCATTCCATTCCTGCCATGGAAACTTCCATAAAATCCTGTTCCCAGCTTGGCACTGAACTTTTCCAGGGATGTGACAGGAGCAGGACCAGGATCCTCCCACACCATCAGCATTTCATGGATAAAGTGAAATTAAACCACAAATCAATAAAAACCCACAAAGTCTCCAAGTCTTTGTCACTAAATTCCTGAATTTCCCAAATGGGGAAGCAGCCCGGAAAAAATTTATTTGGGAAGGGGATTATGGTAAAAAATTCGGGATTTTTTCCCCTCAAATGCTGTTCTTGGCCTGCAGAACTTTTGGGGGTGCAAGGATGATCTGTGGGAATCTTTTCTTGGAAATGGTTGCATTAATCCTGGAATCCTGGAATTCTGGAGTGGTTTGGGTTGGAAGGACCTTAAAGCTCATCCCATAAAGGAAAACCAGGAGGTTTGCACCTGGAAATAAGGGGGATAAAGGGGAATAAATGGGAATAAATGGGAATAAATGGGAATGAAGGAAAATAACGGGAACTAAAGGGAAATAAAGAGGAATAAAGGAGAATAAAGGGGAATAAAAGGGAATAAAGGAAAATAAAGGGGAATAAAGGAGAATAAAAGAGAATAAAGGAAAATAAAGGGAAAACAGGAGATTTGCACCATAAAGAAAGAAAAAGGAAGAAAGGGGGGAAAAAAAAGAAAGGAAAATAAAGGGAAAACAGGAGATTTGCACCATAAAGAAAGAAAAAGGAAGAAAGGGGGGAAAAAAAAGAAAGGAAAATAAAGGGAAAACAAGGAGGTTTGCACTGGAAAATAAAGGGAAATAAAGGAAAACAAGGAGGTTCGCACTAGAAAATAAATGAAAATAAAGGAAAACAAGGAGACATGCACTGGAAATAAAGGAAAAACAAGGAGGTTTGCACCTGAGATGAAGGAAAACAAATGGAAATAAAGGGAAAGCAGGAGGTTTGCAGAGCTGGAGGCTTTGCTGCCGCCTCATTTGAAACTGGAAAATCGCCTCCTGTCAGGCAGCCTTCAGCAGAGGATTAGGAACTGTCCGGGATATAAAGGGAAAATAAAGGATGGAAGGTTTTATGACAGGAGAAAAATGAACAACAGCCCGAATCCATCTCCCAGGGAGAGAAGGGCCAATCCATGCTTTTTGCTGGATGTAATGTAATTTCTCCAGCATTTGCTGCCTGATAAGCAGGGATGAAGTGTTTGTGTGGGAAACATTCCCTGTGCCCGGGAAAGGCTGGGAGGGGAGGGAGAGCCCAGATCATTCCTGGCCTCGGGCACCCAAAACTTCCCCGGGATAATTAGGGATAATTATCCGGAATTAGCTCCATACAAAACCCACTGGAAGCCCATTAAAAATCCGGGATCCGGATCCACAGCACATCAGCACATGGACAGACACGGGAATGGCACAGGAGGTCGTTGGAAAAGCCTCAAATCCGAGCTCCAGCCCGGCCCCCTCGGGATTGATTCCCAAAAAAACCAGGGAAGCAGCTGCCTCTTCGCTTTGGAGCCTCTGATGGCAAACACACCTAAAATTCCCAGGAAACCCATCCCAAATCCCGTGTTTGGGGCACAGAGGGACACCTGGAGCCAGGGTTTAAGCTCAGGTTTGACTTTAGGAGCCTCCCCACCAGTTCTGAATTCCCATCGAAGCTGGAATTCCCTGTTTCAGCTTCCAGGGATTCCCTGAATCCTTTTCCAACCCCTTCTTGTTTCCCAGCCTTGCAGCAGGCTGGGAATGCCAAAGGAGCAAACCTTATCCCGATCCAGTCCTGTGGGATTCCCCATCCCTGGCTCTGGAAAACAGGGATCTCCGGAGGCTCCAGGGCAATCCCACCTCTGGAATGTTTGCCAAAGCAGGGACTTGCACCAAAGGACCAGGAAAACATTCCCTGGATCCAATTGCTCCAATCCCTCCCATTCCTGGAGGGATTTAAAATCCATGTGGATGTGGCACTGGAGACATGGAAGTGCTGGGAATGGTTGGATCCGATGACCTCAGAGGGTTTTCCCAACCCAAACAATTCCATGATTCTCTGATTCCTCTCCTCATTTCCTGTGGTTGTATCAACATTCCATCTGTTTTCCTAAGATTTTGGGTCTGAAAGATTCCCTCAAGGAATATATTTGGGAAAATTAAGGATGGCCACAAAGAACAGAGATCCGGTAAAAGTCAGGCAATCCCAAAGTTTATTGGGACAACTGGAAAGCTGCTGGTTGTAGTTTTGCACCACATTCCAACATTTCCCCCGGCTCAGAAATCCGCTTTTCCATAAAAACCACGGATTTTTCCATAGAATCCAATTATTATCCACAATCTGCTTGATTTGGGAAAATCTCTCAAAGCTCTGGAGAAATTCTTTGAAGCGACCGACTTTGAAAGATTCCGAGAAAACCTTTAAAGAAAGGATTTTTTTAGGAAAGATCTGAGATGGCTGGAAAACATTTGGAATACTGAGAATTCCTTAATTCCTGGTTTCCCATCACATCCATACTTTTAAATTTGGCTACGTTTTGGGGAAGGAAAAACAGCGACTCCAAGGAGCTCCAGAGGGATGGGAGAAGTTCTGGGATAAAGGGATATAAAATCAGGATGGGGAAACTCTGGGATAAAGGGATATAAAATTAGGATTTGGAAACTGGGATAAAGGGATATAAAATCAGGATGGGGAAACTCTGGGATAAAGGGATATAAATTAAGATGGGGAAACTCTGGGATAAAAGGATATAAAATCAGGATTTGGAAACTCTGGGATAAAGGGATATAAAATCATGAGGAATTTGAGCAATCCATGAAAACTGGAGGAGTTTTCCTCCAGCGCTCGGTTCTCCGGGCGCCACGCAGAGGGAAAACTGAAATTCCAGCCCTGGATACCGGCGGAGTGGTTTCCTTGGCGATTGTAACCAAGGGAAGGACTTGGATTCCCCGGGCGCTGCCTGAGCCAGCGGCTTCTGATTAAAACAAAGAAACAAAAGCTCGGGAAAAAGCCCCCAAAATTCGGGATATTTCCTCCACTCAGGTGCCATTTTCGTGTTTGGGGATTCAGCTCCGGCTGGATTTTGAGCGCGGCTCTGAAACCGGTGGGAATCGTCCGTTCCCGACCCGCCTGCTGCCCTTTTTCCCGCTTTTCCCCGAGTTTGGAAACTTGGAAAGGATTCCCAGTGTTGTCCAGCCCAACCCTTGATCTGCCAAGGCAGCACCGCCCCGTGTCCCCAGAGCCACATCCACAGATCCACGGGGATTTAAATCCCTCTGGGAATGGCAGCTCCATCCAACAGCCTTTTCCATGAGGGAATTTTCCCGATGTCCAACCTTCCCCTCCCCGTGGTTGGGACATCCCGGGGGTTCCTGGCCTCTTTCCCACCAAAAAGGCCTTTCCAGGAGCATCCCTGTTATTTGCAACACAATTCCTGCTTTAAGCAGGAATCCCTGGGATCCCTCCCACTGCAATTCCCAGATGGCACCGAGACATAAACCCAAATCCCAGGTCCGAGTTTATTTGGGATCAGCCAGGCCTGGCTCTGCGAAGGCTCCTCATCCCTAAATCCCTTGAATCAGCTCTTCCCAAACTCCTGGGAAGCTGCCAGCCCCTTCTGACTCTTCTCTTTCCCCTTCAGGAGCTTCTTCCAGGTAGATGCAGCCTCTTCCCTCATTCCTCCCGGGAATTCCACCTAATGGAAGTCTGGGACGCGGCCAAGCTCCGCTTTTCCTGCAAAAAGCAGGAATGCCAGGAGATGGGAGCGGGGCAGCCCCACTCCAACCAAACCTTCCTGCCTCGCTCCACAGGCAGAGAACATTCCATGGATTATCCCTCCTGGAGCTGCCATTCCAGTGACATTGAGCTCCCAAATGTCCCCGTGCTGGTGTGGGATCAGCAGAGTGATCCCAGCCCGGCTGATTCTGGGTTTGGTGAGACCCAGGGAATCTCAGACACCAAAAAAATGGGAGGAAGACTCCAAAAATGGAAAGGAAAACTCAAAAAATGGGAGGAAAACTCCAAGAAGAGGAGGAAAACATGAAAAAAACAGAGGCAAATTCCAAAAATTGGGAGGAAAACTCAAAAATGGGAGGAAAACTCCAAAAAGAGGAGGAAAACACAAAAAAACACCAGAGGAAAACTACAAAAATGAGAGGAAAACTCTAAAAATGGGAGAAAAACTAAAAAAAAATGGGAGAAACACTCCAAACAAGGGAAGGAAAACTCCAAAAACTTAACACTGGATGTGAAGTCCTGGAGTAAAGCCAGTTTTTACCCCAAAAGCACATCCCACTAAATACAGGGAGGGTGACTTTCCCTAAAAACAAACCAGCAAAAATTCCCTCCCAATTAAACATTCCAAGGGATCAGTGAAAAACTGGGATTTGCTTCCAAGCACAAAGATTTCTCTTGGACACAAAGATTTCTCTCCCAAACAAAGAATTCTCTTCCCATCTGGGGGAGGTCGGGCTCTGCCAAAAATTCCTGGAAGAAAAGAGGGATTTGGGGAAGCCCTTAGTCTTTGGGTGCAGAGTCCCAGCTCTACATTCCCAGAAATCCCTTTTTTTCCCAACTGGAATTATTCCCTCCAATTGGGAAGGCTCCGATAGGAAAGGGATTTTCATTTTTCATGGAGTTGTGAATATGGAGTTGTAAATATTCCATGGAAATATCCCAGCTGCTCTTGGATTTGATGGATGCAGGGAAAAGGGAACAAATTTTCCTTCCAATGACAAATTTTCCAGCTCCACTCCAGCTTTTTTTTGAGCCATCCCTCTGTATCCCAATGGAGACCAACGGGAGAGAGGGAAAAAGGCTGTTCCAAACCATTTCTCTCCAAGTGCTTCCAGCTGCTCTCTCCAAAAGCACTTTTAGGGAATTCCAGAATTCCAGCCCCGCCGAGGAGCTCAGGGATTTCATCACTCCAAACACAGCTCCCCTCCGCAAGGATTTATCGTTATTTCATGGAATGGTTTAGGCTGGAAAAGTCCACCAGGATAATGGACAGGACACAGGGAATGGCTTCCCACTGGCAGAGGGCAGGGATGGGTGGGATATTGGGAATTGGGAATTCCTGGCTGGGCTGGAATTCCCAGAGAAGCTGTGGCTGCCCCTGGATCCCTGGAAGTGTCCAAGGCCAGGCTGGAGCACCCTGGGATAGTGGGAGCTGTCCCTGCCCATGGAATGGGATGAGCTTTACAGCCCCTTCCACCCCAAATCATTCCAGGATTCCATGGAATCTCAGTCTTTGTTGTCCAGCCAGGTTCAGGAATGTCAAATCCCTGCAGCAGGACAGATCCTGGGATTAATTCCAACTTTTGGGATTCCATTTCTGCCCCTGGGACATCCCATTAAAACAAACCTGGAGGAGACCCTGAACAGAAACCCAGCAAAATCCAGGACATTCCAACTCCAGCTCCAGTTCCCAAAGGAGCCAATCCTGTTGTTAAGTTTTAAGCCATCCAAACATTTCTCAGGAAAGGAACGAACTCGTCCTGGAGCGACATCCATGGAAAACATCAAGGGTTGGGGATGGAGGTAACAGATGTCACTCAGGCTCCCCTGTTCCCATCCCTAATTAAGTCTGGAACCAATCAGCTCCCATTAACATATGGAGCCTTTCCCAGCCATATTTCCTTTGGTTTAAAAATATCCCGTTCCTGCCACACAGGGAATAACGGCTCAGGGAATATTTACCTTTTAGCCATTCATTTGCATATTTAAATTTAACTTTTTATGGATTTGGTGCAATTCTGATGCCCAAGGAAAAGTGACCCTTCAGGAGCAGGAAGTGGCTGTGCAGCATTCCCAAGGAAGGGAAGGTTCTGGGAGATTTTCCCAGGCTGGGAAGGGCTTCATTAACCAATTTCTTGGGAATTTCTCCTGTATATCCTTGGATCAGCCATGACAAAACAGGGAGTTCGTCTGGCTCTTTGTATCCTAGGAAAAAGGGGGGAAATCTCATTTTAATTCATGAAAGCTGTGCCCAGAATTTTGGGAAGGATCCAATTTATACAGGGAGAACTTGGAGCTCCTTCCAGGGCCTGGAGGGGCTCCAGAAGAGCTGGAGAGGGACTGGGGACAAGGGATGGAGGGACAGGACACAGGGAATGGCTCCCACTGCCAGAGGGCAGGGCTGGATGGGAGATTGGGAATTGGGAATTCCTGGCTGGGCTGGAATTCCCAGAGAAGCTGTGGCTGCCCCTGGATCCCTGGAAGTGTCCAAGGCCAGGTTGGAGCAGCCTGGGACAGTGGGATCTGTCCCTGCCCATGGAATGGGATTTAAGGTCCCTCCCATCCCAAACCACTCTGGAATTTTACAATTCCATCCTTCCCAGGTTTGATCCGGGAGCAATCCCTGTTCAGAGCCAAACCTGGAGCCACCAGTGCCAAGATAACCCAGTTCATAGCCCCTTCCCAGCCCAAGCCACACTGGGAATGGCCCTGGAATTTTCCTGGCTGTGGAACAGGGACTGCAGATGCTCCACATCCCATCTCCAGCAGGTTTGCTGCCAGGTTTAGCTCAGGGATAAGGAATATTTGGGATTTCCCCCTCCACGACCAAACCAGGGGTGGTGCTGATGGACTTCCACATTCCCATGGAAAAAGGACTGGAAAGGAGGGAAAACTCCCAAGGGAAAGACGTGACACTCATGGAATACAGACACCGCTTCCCCCATTCTCCACAGGCTGGAAAGAATCCACAAAAATCATTTTTTACAAGGAATAAATCCACAAAATCCACTTTTTACGAGGAGCAGATCCCACAAAATCCACTTTTTACAAGGAACAAATCCACAAAATCCACATTTTACAAGGAATAAGTGGGAGCTGCTGGAGCACCTTGAGTGCCGCCACTCCACTTCCCAGAGGGAATGACGGAATTAAGTCACTCCCAAATTATTCCTCTTCCTGAGATGAAACTGGATTAAAATGAAGCCTCTTAATTGAATAAATCCCAAAATAAAGCTGGAAAAAACGAGCCAGGCTTTCCAGAGGCTTCCCAAAGTCCTTGTCAGGATGGTCCCGAGGGCCAGTAACGAACCGAGGATTACGGATGGTGCCAAGAATTTATCAACAGGAAAAAAGGGAATCAGGAGGGGGAAGAGGGAAAGGGCAGATTCCAAGGAGGAATGACAAAACCATCTGGAAGTGGAGAACCCCATGGATAAAGTGGGAAAAGCTGGGAAAAGTAATTTCCAAGGAAAAAGGTGAAACCACCCCACGGTTGTCTGGAAAAGAGGAATTTGCCTCAAGTTGTGCCACGGGAATGTGGGGTCAGATATCAGGAAAAATTCCCCCAAAAATGGGGAAGAAGCATTGGAAGGGCTGCCCAAGGAAGTGGTGGGGTCCCAATTCCTGGAGGGATTTAAATCCCTGTGGATGTGGCACCTGGGGACATGGGACAATGCTTGGAATCCAGGTCTTGGAGAGCTTTCCCAGCCTCTCTGACTCTGTAATTCCATGATTTTGGGATCCTGAGCCAAATCCCAGGGAGCAGATCCCGTTGCCGTGCCTGGATCCAAGGATTCACATTCCCTGAATGCCACAGGATAATGTTCTCCTTCCCTGGGAACAGCAGCCCATGGAATGTCACGGGCACAGCGACCTCCACACGGAATGTGGGAAACCAGCAGGGTTTGGAGCTGCTGAATCCAGGGAAGGATCGGAGGCAGGATAAAGATTGATCCAGGATTCAGGGCCATGAAATATTTTCCCTTTCCAGCCAAACTCTCCATCAGGACAATTGTCCTCAGCTTGGAAGTGTCCAGCTGGAAGCTTTCCAGCTGGAAGCTTTCCAGCTGGAATTTAAGGAACACAAATATCCTGCAGAAAACTCTGATTTTAAAAATATCTGGGATCGGGATGACACCAAGTACAGGCGAGAATGAAATCCTTCACACTGCTGTCCAGGGTCAGTAAATCCATCTCCAGGACCTCCAGGTGGCTCCTTTAACCTGCCTTTGGGAATTTGGGATGGGTCGGCACCACTGATGTCATTGCCCAGGGCTGCAGTGCCAATGGAACGGGATCATTCCATGCAGGAAATTCCATTTCTTGCCTGCTCAGGCACTCCTGAATGGAGTGAGGCCCACGGGAGAGGAGCTGAGCTGCTGCATTCCTGCTCCACCCCATCCCTGCATCCAAAGGGATTCATAGGATCACGGAGTCCAGCTCCCTGCTCCCCGTGGGATGTCCTAAAACCAAAAACTGGGAGCACATCCAGGTATTCCCTGGATTTGTGCCGTGACCATTCCCTGTTCCAGAGACTCAGCACCCTCTGGGCCTTCCCCTGAGATCTTTGGGATGGACACAAGGAGCATTCCCAGGGACAGGGAGAATTCCTCCTGGGAATTCCTCCAGAGCCAGCTCAGCCACCCAAAGGGATGGATGGGAGGGGATGGATCTGGATCCGAAGGGATGGATTGGAAGGGATGGATCCGAGGGGATGGATCTGAGGGGATGGATGGGGGGGATGGATCCAAATCCAAAGGGATGGATCTGGATCCGAAGGGATGGATGGGAATGGATGGATCTGGATCCAAAGGGATGAATCAGAGGGGATGGATCCGAATCCAAAGGGATGGATCTGGATCCGAAGGGATGGATCAGAGGGGTTGGATCTGGATCCAGAGGGATGGATCTGGATCCGAAGGGATGGATGGGAGAAGATGGATCCGGACCCGAAGGGATGGATTGGAAGGGATGGATCAGAGAGGATGGATCTGGATCCAAAGGCATGGATGGGAGCAGATGGATCTGGATCCAAAGGGATGGATTGTAAGGGATGGATCAGAGGGGATGGATCTGGATCCGAAGGGATGGATTGAAGGGGATGAATTGGAAGGGATGGATCAGAGGGGATGGATCCACATCCAAAGGGATGGATTGGAGGGGATGGATCAGAGGGGATGGATCAAAGGGGTTGGATCTGGATCCAGAGGGATGGATCCGGACCCGACGGGCTGGATGGGAGCGGCTGGATCCGGACCCGACGGGATGGGTCAGAGGGGGTGGATCTGAGAGGATGGATCCGGACCCGACGGGCTGGATGGGGGCGGCCGGATCCGGACCCGACGGGCTGGATGGGAGCGCTGTCTGGCCGGGAAGCCAGCGAGGCGTGGCCTGATGGCTTGTGACAAAGTGCCGCCCTGTGTCCCTGTGCAGCGCCGCTTCCCGGGACAATTGATCCCGGGGCGGGAGGGGCCCTGGCCTTATGTAACAGCAGCATCCAATGGCACATTCCACAGATCTCCCAGAGCTGCCCCTGCTCCCACACCCCCTTCCAAAAGGAAAGGAAAACTGTGCTCTGCAGCGGGATATCCTGTGGAATTTCGGAGATCCCGTGGGAGCAGAGGGACAGGCTGTGTCCAGGGATTTCAGTGGATTTTGCTCCCCTGCTGCCTTGGAGTTACACACCAAAAATCCATCGGCCTCCAATATTGCTCCAGGGCAGCTTTTTTCCAGGCCACTCTCCCGTCACATCCTTGCTTCCCTTGATTTTATTGTTAAAATCCGAATTACCCAACACTGGCCCCCCACCCACCCCCCTTTATCCCAAAAAAACCATGGAGACCGCAGGGAAATTCTTCTCCTGAGCCTAGTCAGGGCTGGGATTTTTGTCCTTTCCTCAGCTGCCTCCAGAGTTTGGGTTTGGGAAGGAAATTCCCCTTGGAATGATTGATAATCCCTTAAATTTCTTTTATTTTTAACAATTGCCTTTATCCTTCTCCTCTCACCCAACACCTCCCATTCCCATTCCTGCTTCGTGCCAGGACTGGGAATCAGTGAGAGGAAAACACAATTCCTCACCTCAGATCCCAAACCCAGCTGGGATTTGGCAGCCCAACACCCACTCCAGCTCTGCCTTTCCTCCTTCCTTAAGGAAAAATCCTGGAGTTAATTTAGGATTCACCCCGATGGGAAAACCCAAAGGTGACCAAATTCCATGAAAATCATCCTGATTTGGGTGGGAAATGCTCCTTTGGATCCAGCTCTCAGCCATTACCACCTCCCAGTGGGTTTGGAAGTTCCTTGGACCCCGAAAATGGGAATTTGGGAGGAATAAAAACATTCCTGGCCTGAAATCCAAGGAATTTCAAGGCATTTCAAGGCCATCTTTTCAATCATTCCCCCCTTTTTTGGCCCACTGGGATTCATCCCTCTGCTGTTCCCAGGCTGCTTTTCCCAGGATGGATTCCCAGTCCTGGCAGGTTTGGGATTTGAAAGTCCAACTCTACAACAAAAAACAGCAATAAAATAAAAATCAATAATGAGCACAGCTGAGTGAAGAAAAAAAAAAAAAAAAAAAGATAAAAGATAATTTAAAAATAAAACTCCAAATCCAGGAATTTTCACATTGCAGGGAAAAATTCAATTCCCAAGAAAGGTTTTGTGGGCACTGCTGGAGTTTTGTTTTAAAAGGAAAAAAAAATGCCACCAAGGTGGGCCGAGGTCTTTGCTTGCTCCTGATCTGAGGGGAAAATGAGGGGGGAAAACACAAATTTAATCACTGTAGATGGAAAATCCACACTTTTCCCATCAAAACCTGGGAATTGCAGCTGCCTTTGCCACTTCTCTGCTCTCCCTGAAATGTCAGAGCCTCACGCTGTGCAAAACCAGGAAAAACACCGACAGGAATCCTGGGATGAGCTGAATTCCCACTGATTTATTCCCACACGAACCCCAGGGCTGCAGCAGGACAAAANTTCACTGATTTTTCCCTCCCCACATTTTTTTTTATTCCCCTTTGTTTTCCCATCAGGATTTTTCTCATTTTTACTGGAATTTCTCCTCAAGGAAAATTCCTCTTTAAAGCCCAGCAGGCTTCCATGAATATTTCTTTAATGGCAATAATTTGGGCCTGAGCAGCACTTTAGCAGCTGGAGAAAACAAATGGGGTTATTTTGGGCTCAGCTTTTGTGCTGCAGTTCGAGCCTAATTTCGTTTTATAATAAAACCAAATTCTTTTCATATTTGGAGAAATATTTGGATGACTTTCCCGATTTTTAATCCAATTGATTTCCAATTGTCATAACAAGCAGCGATATCCAGCCTGGAATTGCACATCCTGATGTGGGAGGATCCTGCTCCAAAACCTGCTGGGGAAAGGCAGAAATCACAGATTTTATCCCAGAGCCTCAGCTCCTGTTTGTCCAACAGCCCAAAACCCAACAGCAACCACCCCTAAAAAATGTAAATAATAAAAGCAATTAGCTATTAGAGGGATAATTAATAATTAGATTAATGAGGAACAAAAATGCGGGGAAGGGCTGGATTTAAATGCAAATTATTCACTCGGTTTAGAAGCAAAAAAATCCCTGCACAGATGAATTTTGGGATCTTTTTGATTTGATTTTGTGTGTTTTGTTGGAAAAATAAACCTGGAAAATTAGGCTTAAGCTGCTGGGAGCCAGGATCCTCGTTAAGCACTAATTGCTCCCATTTATCTGGATGACATTTTTCCGTAGGAGAAGCCTTCCAAAATCCTCCTTTCCTCCTTTAAATCATCCCAGCATTTGTTGGGATAAAGGGAACGGCTTCAGTTCTATTTTGGATTTAATCCCATGGCTGAAGGAAAATTCTCTGGGCAAGGGAAGCCAAAATTCCAGGAGGAAATGGGATGTGTTTCTCCAGGAGGAAGTGGATGTTTCCCTACCAAGGATCCCAGTTCTTCAAGCTCTTCCTCAGAGCGCCTGAACTGGGACAAAATGGTTTTGGGAAAAGAGGATTCCGGCACAAAAGGAGAATTTTGGGTTTCTAACAGGGTGGAGCTCCGAAAAGCAGGAAAATGGGAGCAAGGAGGCTCAGGAATTACAGCCAGACCTGTATCCAAATCCCACCCGGAGACATTCCCACCCCTGGGAATCACCTGGTTTGGAAAAACCCCTCACAGCCCTGTAATTCCAAGGGCTGAGCTGGGCTGGGAGAGCTGGGAATGTTCACCTGGAGAAGGGAAGGATCCAGGGAGAGCTCAGAGCCCCTTGCAGGGCCTGGAGGGGCTCCAGGAGAGCTGGAGAGGGACTGGGGACAAGGGATGGAGGAACAGGACACAGGGAATGGCTCCCACTGCCAGAGGGCAGGGCTGGATGGGATATTGGGAATTGGGAATTCCTGGCTGGGCTGGAATTCCCAGAGAAGCTGTGGCTGCCCCTGGACCCCTGGAAGTGTCCAAGGCTGGGTTGGAGCAGCCTGGGACAGTGGGATCTGTCCCTGCCATGGCAGGGGTGGGATGGGATAATCCTTGACATCTTTTCCAACTCCAGTGATCCTGGAATTCCATGAAATCCAAACCCACGTTTTTCCCTCTTCCTGTGGGTTTGTGGCCCAGGAAAATCCCGGCCCCAGGGCAGGAGGAGCCTCCCTCCACTCCCTGCACACAAACACTGCCCACATTCCCAACTCTCTCCTCAGGGCAGGCTCCAGGTGGGATTTTAATTCCCTGGGATTCTGGGATTTACCAAAACTCCACACCCAGACCAGACCCCACCAGTCCAACCAGTCCAGCTCAAGTCCTGCAGGAACTTTTCCCAGCCCTGAGGGATTTTTGGGTGTCAGGGAGGTCAGAGGTTCCCATCCCTGCTTACTTCCCACCCCAAGGAACTGAATTCCTGCCCCGAATTCCCACTTCCAGCAGAGCCAACCCCACANAGGAAAAACCCCGACAGGAATCCGGGGATGAGCTGAATTCCCACTGATTTATTCCCACACGAACCCCAGGGCTGCAGCAGGACAAAAAACCAGCCACAGAAACCTTGGGAAAAGTTAAATTTATATGGAATTATTTTCACTTTTCCCACAGAGGGTTCCAGGCCCATCCCTGCCGGGTGCTGCACCCTCACAAGGAAAAATTCCTTCCCAAATCCCATTAAATTTTCCCTCCTCCAGCTCCTTCCCACCCTGTTTTCCTGACATTTCAACCAACCAGCCCCTTCCAAATAAATTGTGTTTTTACAGAGCTTTTATATTCACACAACAAAGCCATTGCTGAAGGAGCTCCAGGACTGGCCATTCCCAGCTCCAGCATTCCCATAAAAAAACAGGATTTAACCTGTTTGGAAATCCAGAGAGGTTTATCCATGTACACCCAGGAATGTTCCAGAAAAGTTGGGGGT
>VZRX01011059.1:0-25145 GCA_013398075.1 Notiomystis cincta
TTTAAAACTGGGATGAATTTCCACCATGTTATTTTGAAATTATTTTTAAAAATGTCAATATAATTTTTAAAAATATTTTAAGTGTAATTATAAAATAAATTGAGAAATATAAAGGAAATAGTCACTTTAATAAGAAAATGTTTCATTTAAAGATTTGGAGAGTGGAGGGTTTTTTTGTTGTTTTGAATTTTGTCTGCATTTTAAAATATAAGGGGAAGAAAACAGAAATTAGAAAAAGTTGTTATTCATTCAGTTTTTTAATATTCCTCATTCTCAATGGATTTAAATACCTTCATACTCAAGATGTAATAATGGCAGGTTCTTGGGAAAGCATAATTGGAAACAGAATCTTCAGTTTCAGAAAAAACACTGAATATTGCTTGATGAAATTGTTAATTGAACATTATTGTTGATAACAGAGCAAATAGAATAAGGGAATAATAAGATCAGTAACTCACAACCCACTTATTCTTCTTATGTCACAGCAGTGTAAGAACACTGACAGCACTGACATTTCTGATTTCTGGAATCATGAATATACGATGAGGTGCTGTCTCACTGAGTTGGCACTACAAAGAATGCTGTTAGAAGCAATTGAACAAAGACTTTAAGAGAACTTGTCTGTGTTATGCTTCAATGTTACAAGTGCTTGTAAAGGTTCAGCTTAAAATGATTATGTATAGAAGGATTTGGCACCAAAAGAATCTGACAAGTCTAGCAAAGATAAACGGAGATTCCGATCCTTGCCAGTGCTGAGCTTTTCTAAAAAGTTTTGATAGCTATAGAATAGGATAAAATCTGTAGAGTGGAGTTAATCAGTACATTTGCCTCTCAGAAATTTCAGGGCACAATTTACTTTATCTTATTATGGTCAACTATGTAACAGCACATAATGCAACCCAATCAGTACAGTGAATTAACTGAAAACGCAGCATCTACACTATGAGGATTTTAGGGCATTGTGGACTAGTTCTGTTAGGTCTGATGAGCAGGTGACCATTTATTCTCCAAGACTACTGAGCAAATTGAATTGAATTGAGGGAATATTTTCAGGAGAATATCTTCAATAACATGTTCCTCATCTGCATGAAATGTGCAAAGGAGACACATCCTATGAGTGTTGTTCAAGGAAGACTCAGAAGAATTCAATAGAAGAGAGGTTAGAATATCTTGCTGCACTGTTTTTGAACATTTGCTGTCTGGTTCTTAGTGTGTAGTTGTTGTTTGTTATTTAAACAGAAATCATAGAATCACAGAATCATAGAATTGTAGAATAGTTTGGGTTGGAAGGAGCCTTAAAGATCATTTAGTTCCATCCACCCTGGCATGGGCAGGGACATCTTTCCCTAGAGCAGGTTTTCAAATCAATCCCAATTCAATACATTGAATACAAGTTTTCATGAAAGCCCTCTTTAGGTATTGGAAGGCTGCTAACTGGTAGTTATTATCTTCCTTTTATTACTTCATTACAGATAAATTCAAATGATAGTGCTCACAAAGTCACTTTCAATCATTTATCAGTAATCCTTGTTAACTGTGGAGGTCTCGGTTCTCTGGAAATTAGCAAATGTGACATCCATCTACAAGAAGGCCCAGAGGAGGATCCAAGGAGCTATGAGCCTGTTAGCCTGGCCTTGATGCCATGGAAAGTCATCTTGAGATGCCATGAGTGCCATCATGAGAATGTGAAGGACAACCAGAGGATCAAATCCAGCCAATGAGGGTTTAGGAAAGGCAAGTCATGCTTGACCAACCTGATCCCCTTTCATGGCAAGGTTACTCATCTAATGGATGAGGGAAAGGCTGTGGATGTTTTCTACCTGGACATTAGTGAAGCTCCTAACATTTCCCACAGTATCCTCTGGAAGAGTAGGCTGCTTATGGCTTGAACAGGTGTACTGTTCCCTGGATAAAAAACTGGTTGAAGGTCCAGGCCCAGAGATTGGTGCTGAATGGAGTTACATCCAGCTTGAACCTGTTCATGAGTGTTGTTTTACAGGGCTCAGTGTTGGGGCCAGTTCGTGTTTAACACCTTTATCTTTGATCTGGACAAAGGGATCTAGTGCATCCTCAGTCAGTGTGCAGATGACACCAATCTGGGTGTGAGTGTTGAACAGCTAGAAGGTAGAAAGGCTCTGCAGAGGGAGCTGGACAGGCTGGGTTGATGGGCTGAGGCCAGCTGTATGAGATTCAACAAGACCAGGAACCAGGTCCCGCACTTTGGTCAGAAGAATTCCATGCAGCGTTATAGGGAAGAGTGGCTGGAAAGCAGCTGGGTGTGATGGTCAACAGCAGCTGGACATGAACCAGCATGTGGCCAGGTGGGCAAGGCAGCCAATGGCATCCTGGCCTGGACCAGAACTAGTGTGCCCAGCAGGCCCAGGGCAGTGAATGTCCCTCTGCACCCAGCACTGGTGAGGCAGCACCTTGAATCCTGAGTTCAGTTTTGGGACCGTCAGTTCAAGAAGGACATTGAGGTGCTGGAGCTTTGCCCAGAAAAGGGCAATGGAGCTGGGGAAGGGTCTGGAGAACAAGTTCTATGAAGAGTCACTGAGAGGTGTTTAGACTGGAGAAAAGGATGCTCAGAGAGGCCCTTATTACTCTCACCAGCTACCTGACAGGGGAATGGAGATAGAGGATGCTCATCTCTTCTGCCAGGCACCAAATGAAGAAAATGGCCTCAAGTTGTGCCAGAGAAGGTTTAGACTGGATATTAGAAGAAATTTCTTCATCAAAACAGTGCTAAAACATTGTAACTGACTGCCCATTTCAATGGTGTAGTCAGCATCCCTAAAGATATTCAAATGATTTGTAGATGTGGCATTTAGGGAGCCGTGGTTTAATATTAGGTTTGATGATTGGGCCCAATGATATTAAAGGTCCTTTACAAACTAAATAATTCTATGATTCTATAGAAACTGACAAAATTCTGTGATATACATCATCCTTGGTTTGCACACATCCTCTCTGGTGTCTTTTATAATGTCTGTCTTTCACAAACACTTTCTTATGATCTTCCAGCAATGAACTTCTTTTAAAAAAAAAAGACAATCAAATATATTTGCTATGAGATCCTGCACAGAAGTTGTTTATCAAACAGTGTTTCAAAATGAACTTCATTATCATATTCTAATTTCACCATCCTTAATTGCCACATGATTACATGTTTAATGCATAAAATATCATTGACAAGGAGCACAATTTGTCTGTGTTTTGCAAAAATACATCAAGGTCCAGCACAGACAACTGCATCAAAATATTTGGCTGCATACAAAATAATCCATGCAAGTGGTGGCCCCCCCAAAAAACCCAACACCAAAAAAACCCACAAACAAACAAACCCCACAAACTATTAGTCTATTAAATAGGGAAGCAGAGAATTTACCTTTGTTATATTTACAGTTTTATTTGTTGATTTCTGGTGACTTATCCAAGAAAGCTATTTTGGAATTCTAGGAATGCTTCTGTCAAAAGTGCATAGTATCCAGTCATCAATCATTACAGAGAACTGTAAAATTCTATGAATTTCCCACTCAGATTATCTGAGAGTGAAAGATGTAAACTCTAGTAATACTATGACTTTAGAGCCTCTTAGTATTTTTTTCTTTTCTATAGTCTATTTGTAAGCTGAAATATCTGACACATAAATTATAATATTTTTATATTTCCAGTTATAATCTCAGACTTAAGCCACTTATTTTAAGTGTGTAAAAAAAAGTAGCTTTTAATTACATTACACTGCATACTGTTTAAATTCAGTTCCAGATCTGCAATCATAACTTTCCTTTCTCATAATGTTAAAAGTCCAAATCCAGTTTTAAACTTCTGCATTCAGACCTCTAAAATACATCATCCAGTCCGAGGTGTATCTTCAATCATGAGTTACTACAGTCTTTTCCTGCTGTGAATTTGTTCTGCTTCCCTGCCAAGCACATTAACAAGACAACACCTAGTTCTCAACCTCATCAGTACTCACCTGACACCTCACAAATTGTCAGATGCCAGTTCAGGCACTGAAAACCAGAAGTCTCTGTGGAGTTTTAACCTAAACTGAAAATTAGTAATAATGTGCCTACCTGTGGCTAATCAAATGACATGAAAAATTAATTTTTATTGAGTGCTAAAAAAGGCTGGCTGAAAGGTTTTGCTAGTTCTTCATTCCCCAGCTAAGTTTGAACTTTTGAACTTTCTGATTTAGAATATAGTTCCATGCACCTTGGCAGCAATGTTAGAGACCCTTCCCCTCTTTCTTCTCTTTCCCCTTTCCCCTCTTCCTCTTTTTTCTTCCTCTTTTTTTTCCTTCCCTGTTAATTAACTGTGTATCTATAAGGTCCTGTAAGCATTTGTGCAGCCACTAGTGGCAGAAGAAGGTGAACATGGCATGAAATTGGGGTCAAGCAGGAAAAGCTAGGAGAAAAGAGGAATTTCTGAAATGGGGTGCTAGAGAAATGGCATCCAGGAAAAATTTTATCCAGGAATTTGAGATATGTTTACAGTGATATTTTATTTGGGATTTAACCTGGTATGTCACAATACAGAATATAAGGTCCAGGTTTTCAGATCAAGGTTCAAAACCCTTCAGAATCCTCACAGATAAAAGCTCTTTGGGAAATACAATATAAAAGCCACTAAAACTGCAAATACAATCTCTGCCTCATTGTAGCTTTTTAAATTATTAACAGGAAAATATTCCTCTTAGCAATAAGACATATTATTGCACAGTCCAAATGTTCACCATGTTCAAATATAAGACCAATAACCAGAAAATACCAATTGCTAGCATGGGAAATTGTGTTCAAGTACACATGATATATCTTGGGTTTGTGTGGAAAAATATGTTATTTTCCACTAGGCTCCATGTCTCCACTTGAGAATGTGAGAGCTCAAAAAAAGAGAGACATCTTCAGTTTCTCAGTTTCTGATTAGTCATAAGAGATATGACTAAGATAAAGTGGCTATGCAGTCAATGCTCATGGAACCATGACTACTGAAAATCTTGTACCTGCAGCTGCTGCTGACACTGAGATGAGGTGCAGGTGCTCCAGATTCCACCAGTGGGTGTTTCTCTGGTGAGCCCCAGGTAAGTGCACAGGCTGCCTTGTTAAGATTGCACCAGGAAATTTTCCAGGACTTGGATTTACCATATTATTTTGTAATTCTCTATGTACAGAGGGTGACTATGATCTTCTAAAAGTGCTCAGAAACCTAGAAGAGACACTATAAGTTTCCTGGTGATGACCATTATTTGGTAAAATGCACAGTGCAGACTTTAGCAGTGATTGAATAGGTTAAAAATTTTGTCAGTAGACTTGGAACAGCCATTTACTCTTGTAAAAGAAAATTTGGAATTGTTAATAGATTAATTTCTAAAGAAAGAACATTTTAAACCAGCAGTTGTTGGATTTCCAAGTTACATGAATATGAATTTTATACTAATGATGGAAATGATGAGCCAAAACTTCTTTGAGATGGTCTTTATGTTTTTTAAAATATCCTTTTCTCTCATTCTTTCTTCCTATATGTTCTATCAAATATTTTTGGGTAGGTTTTCTCTTTTGAGTAAGGTAAGTTATTGTGTGCTAAAAGGTAAGGTAATGAGTGATGGAAATAGAGCAGGTGATTCTGGCATATCATAGGTAGTACTGTCTTTTTCAAAAGATTAAGACACTTTTATGCTTGATGAGATATTATTCAAAGACACAGAAAGATATTTTGTTGATACCTTTTAAGTATCATCTTGTAGCTTCCTAGGTCCAGCTGTATTTGATTTGCCAAATAAAACCTTAATACTTCAAAGGATCAGGAGCTTTGTGATGAAAATGAAAAAAAAAAAGACTTTTGTATTTAATTTCTTCAGTACAAACAGGATTTGAGAATATTCTTTTATTCACTAAGAAAAATGGCCCCAAAGAATTTCACAATTAGGAAAATTAATTTCAAATAGGCATTCCTCAGATTATATGTACTAACACTTTGTAGATTCATCTGTGCTCTAGTAAACTTTTTAAAGACAAAATTAATACTTCTGAAAATTTTCTTTGTTACACAGAAGATTTAAAAAGTAAATATATTTTTTTTTTTATTTTTTAGTATCCCAGCCCTTTTCTGTTTCTTTTAGATGTTGTCTTTTACATGTTTCTTCTGTGATGTCTAACGTTGCTGTTCAAACATTTTCCAGGAAGTTGCTAAGGGTTCAGGAGTTGCTAAGGAAGAATTAATTCAGAATTACTCATGTTATCAGGGCCAAGCACAGCTGTATATACTCCATTTAGCACCTCATTTGCAATGGAGACAGTTTCCTGCAAGCCATGGTTAGTTAATCTCATTTTATTTTTTGGTTAGGCTGTAAATTCAGAAAACAAAGTCAGTGTTGTGAACATCTAGAGTAAAATAATATGTTATACATAATTAAAGAAGGATTCATGTAAGTGTTTGTTCTCTTACACTATTTTTCAATTATTTCTCATTCTAACTCCATTCAAGAGCACAATATAGATGTAATTAAGTAAGATTGGAATCTATTAAGTTCATATGAAAATTGAAAAAGGCTTTTAATCAGCTAGTGCTGCAATATTTATAATCTACACCAAAATAAGAAAGCAGCAACCTTATCAGAAGACTTTGATAAATTTGCTATTAAAAATGCCTATTCTCCTATACATAGTTTTAAATGTTGTTCATTGTGGTTATCAAATTCCCTCCCTATCTGTGTGTACATTCAGAGTCTGAATTATGAGGTAAGAAAATACATTTTAAATAAATATCTTATAACTTCTATAGAGGATACGTGATATAACCTTATTAGAAATCAACATCCTTCTCACCCCTAATTTGATCTCTACAATTACTTTGTTGGGTGAGCTCATTGTAATGTTTTAGAAAGGCTTCTGTAGTTTTGTGCAATTGTTCAAATGAGTCAGTGAAACTGACTTAGATGTAGATATTTGTGATTAGCATCACTGATCAAAAAGAACTTTTTATATTACTGTTACAGGATTTCCCCACACACATGCTTTATATCACAGAGAAGGAAGCTCTGCAAAGGATGCCTGTGGTTCTTAGTCAGGCTCTCAGCTGCACACAACTTTTAGGAATGAAAAGTGTTCATAATAGCATTCCTGTGTTAGTCCTATCCATCAGGTACTCTTTTTATAGTGGGAAGGTAGGTCATTAATTTCGGTTTGTGAGTACAATCAGGTATAAATTATTAATAATCATGGTGAAAATGGAGAATAAAATTTTAATTTGCAGGGTAGCTGGAGGAAAGCAATTACTCCAACACTCCTTGTTTGTCTCCTGGCTTTCAAGGCATTTTCAAGCTTCCTTAAAGGTCATGTCTTCTTCTCTACCCAAGGATGGTGCATGATGCAGGACAATTCAGTGATGCATCCCACACCAGGCACAGACACTCACAGATTTATTTTTCACAGATCTGTGGCCAGTTGAACCTTGGCTTCCATGATGCCTGTGCCACTGAGCAGCAGCCTGGCTGAGTGTCACCCTACACTTTGGTTGCTGGCACACCAGAGAGGCACTCACACACACACTGCCCCTGTGACCCACGACAGCAGCACCCAGACACTCACGCACAAATGTTCACAAAATAGAATTGCCTTACTGAGGGTGTGACCTCCACCCCACAGAGCTGATGACTGACTCCTTTGGCAGACCTGGGAGCAGCTGAGGCAAAGTGTTATTTCTCTGACTGGGTAACTGGGCTTTTCCCCACATGCTGTTTTGCCTCCTTTGGAACCCCTAACATGTGCAGAGCAAGACTTTTATCACATAGTCTAACAATATTTTCAGGGTCAAACAAACAAGTAGCATCATGCTACAGTGAGCAGCTCTTCAGGATTTTTTTGCAGCTTTGAAAATGTAGGAAAAGATTGTCTATGGATGTCTGTCCTAAACCGAAGATCAGCTGAAACAAAGATTTAAAGTACTAGTTAAGCAGACAAAATAACTTCTTTGTATACATATATTTTAAGAAATATTTTTGGTTTTCATTTAGTATGCATGTTTTTAGTGGTCTGCATTAGCATTTACTAAAGCTTTCCAGCTAAGCAAAGAGGGCATTGATTTAAACCAAAGTTTTTTGATGGCGCGCCGAGTTTAAGAAGTGTTTGGACAATAATCTCAGCCACAATGGTGTGACTCTTGGGGTCTCCTGTGCAGGGTAAGGAGTTGGACTCGATGATCCTTGTGAGTCCTGTCCAACTCAGCCCATTCTGTGATTCTGTGAAAATCTTGGCCAAATATTGCCTTTTGGCTCCCAGTAGAAGCTGTGTCCTCCCACTAGGGCTCAGCAGCGCTGCAATGACAGTCTCAACCCCAGGCACCCCATCATGTGATTGCAGATCTTCCTATTAACGTAATAATTTATTTTTCTCTCAAAACATACACTAAAATTGCTTTTAGAAGTAGTTGTGATTGAAGCACTTGGCCTTTCCTCTTAGATGATTAATTTTAACAATATGTAGCAATAGGATATATTTTCTGCTAGAAGTTCAGCTAGTAACATATAAAATCATTAATTCATCTATGGTGCAAACAGAAATACTCCCTTATGTATGTCAAACAGCAGCTTTAAATGAGAATATACTCATAAGAAAAAGTAATTTTTTAAAAATTTTTTTCAAAAAAGGTGAATATCTGGAGAATAATTACACTTATTAGAGAACAGGTGCTGCAAAATCTTGACCTTCTTCCCAAATACAAACCACCAGACATAATTTACAAAGAATGGACAACAGGAAAACATTGTTTAAATGTGTATGGTTTTATTTAGGTTTCAGAATTCTGCATTCACCTTGCTCTGTTCCTTTCCTAACCTAATTTCCATCTCTACCTGCTGTCTTTGTGCATCTGCCTTTCAATTAAACCTCACACCTGCAGTGGCTTCAGTTTACTGACCATAGCAATTAACCCTTTCCAATTTAGCTGAGTTCATTCAGTACTTGTGTGACTTAGAAATAAAAAGATTAAAAAAAAAGGAAAATTAAATGGGATGGTTCTTTTATTTTCTTAAATATATTCCTGGTAGACAATATACTTTGTTGAAAAAAATATTTCTCAACTACCATTACTGTTTAACAATTCCATAACAGGATAAAACACATTGTTTTGTGCAATGACACATCTTAAAACCGTGACTGTCATTGTTTCCCAGTTAAAGGGACATAAAGTGAGCACACATATCTACAGATTGAGATTGAGGGATTAATTTTTTTGATAACTAGATGCTAAACTTTGCTACTTTTGCTGAGTGTATAGGAAAAGCCTCAAAGATTTAATAAAGAAAAAATGGAAAAGGGATATATTTTTTTGCAGACATAGTCTTTTTGATTTTTTTTAAAAAAACTGTGACAGAGTGCAGCCAAAAAATCTTTGTATTCTATTGAAGATGTGTAACTAGTTTAAGAACCAGGTTTAAAGTATTTAGGGTCCCTTCAAATCTGAGCCAAGCAGTTTGACTTTTAGCTCCATTGTAGGCACTCCAGGCTGTATTTAGACAAAAGAAACACCATAATGGATAAAATACTGAGGCTGTTGAAGAGAATTGATATCAATGTATTCTGGAGTTGTGTTGTTTTTCTTCAAAATCTGAAAAATATCTGTTCCATGTTGTGAGAATAGGACTTTGCCCACTGTTGTTGTGAAAAGTTCCCCACTGTGAAGTAGAATAACTTGACAGCTAGCTGCTGCCCTTTTTCCAAGGGGCCTGCTGTGATTTAGCATGGCTCTCTCAGCCTAATTGGTCAAATGCCAAATGTAAAGTGCTGTATAAATGTAAAATATTATTGCAGCATACTCTACTTAATTGGGGTAAGTTTTTTATTGAATTCCTCCCTAGTAACTAATTTAACCTAGTGATAGTACACTGTAATGACTTCTTTTCAATTGATATTAGCATATATTCTGCAGAACAACTACATGTACATAGGTAGCTTATGCCAGCTACTTTAATAGTACTTTGGAAAAAAAAAAGAGCTTTAAGGAGATAGGGTGGAATCCTGTACCCTTTAAACAAGAGATGAATCATGCTGTGATGTCCAATATTATACCCATAATTTCTGAGCATCTCTTTCTCAAATTAAGATGGAAAAATATTTTACAGAGCATATGCAATTCTGTTTTCTGGAAAAGTCCCACTAAAGATCATGAATATTTACATACTTGAAATTTCAGGTTTACTTATTGGTATAAGATGAAGAAGTTGAAATTCATCAGACACCCGAGGTTCACTCACTGTAATAACACTTCCATCCTTAGCAATGCTTCTTCAGGTAGAACTTCAGATCTGTAGGGGGGGGACCTCCAATCAGAAGTGCTAAGCTGATGAGCATTAATATGCTGTTCAGAAAGAAGATGAGTCACAGCTGAGTTTCTCAGTGTGCTAGTTGGATGACAAAGCTGATTTAAAAAGCTCTTGCCACATGCTGCATTTCATTGTTCACTCAGTTGTGCTAGTATAATTGTGTATGGATCCCATTGTAAGCAAGGTTACTGAAATTATTGAAGTTAAAAGAAATCTGTAAAAGGAAGAGATTGTAATAAGGATTAAGCCAGTGACCATCCCTAGAGTCTTGTTGGTGTTGTATTGACACAGCTGGTCTGATCATGGATCCCAGTTCAGGCATGTGCATTTTTAGAAGGCTTCTCAAAATCAGTAGACTGAAGGACTAACTAGTAAACTGCTTCTGAGTGTTCCTTGGTGCTAGTTATCAGTTTATGGATGAGATGAGAATGAATCATTAAATGGAATTGCTATGGTGACTCCTGATTGGTTCTGCCTTTTAGGAAAGGAAAGAGAAAAACAGCCCACACTGCTATAATTTGGGCTCTGGATTCAGCTGGGAAGCAGTAGCTTAGAGCAGGATGAGCTGAAGATTTCTTCTCCACTTCCATCTAAGAGGGGGTTAACAGTATGTATTTTCCATTGAAAAAAAAATTTTCCTGGATCACCAATATCTCTGGTAGGAAAGTAGAATTACTTTTGAGGTTGTTAACTACCATGTGTTGTGTGAGACCTCCTTGAATGGTTGCACGATTGGAAAATCAGAAGTCTAGAGGAGTCAAATTTTAGGCTTAAACCCAGTCTGAGCAAAGCATGAACTGAACCCTCAGTGTCCAAACAAATTACAATTAGGTGGTGCCAACATCTTCCACATCTTGTCTTTTCCCCAGTTTCTGTCTACTTTTGACATGCATCTGCTCTGGACATGTGGCCTTTTCAGGGTGAGGACTACCCCTTTGTGTGGAAAAATGAGCACATTGTGGCTATTGCTATGAGCAATACAGAATGTTTTTTTTGCAAACATCACAGCAACTTAATGGCTCCCCCAGGGAGCTTCTAACTGGGAGAGGGCAGAAGGAAGTGCTGGAGACAGGCTTACCTGGAAAGATTGTCACATATTTGGCAGCTAAATGACAGTTATCAGAATTGAGTTCTTTAAAAACCAGTCTGATCCATAAACAGATACTATTTATTTGGTCCTCTTTCTATTATGTTAGTTTGGATGGAAATGCATAATGGCATAACGTTTCCTCTAATTAACATGGTAAATCATACATTATTATGATTTTCTCATCAAATTCTATTTACAAATACATGCACTTCTTCAGGCATGTTCTGGTTTCCTTTGATGATTTGGATTCATAATACAGATAAAGATTACTAAGAAAAATCCTTAGGTCAACAATTTTGAAGTATTGAGTATTTAGGTTTGAGTTTATCTTTACTGTGACATGCTTCTGCAGCTAAGATGAAATTTAAATACTGAAAGGTTTGATAATAACACATTTATAGAGGAAAATGGTCTTATAAGAAATGTAAAATAGAATTGTATTCATTACTCTGGGGGCAGTTTTACCACCACATTATTTTTATTGTACACATATTTCTCTGGCATATTGAACCAGCTCAGCACACAGAGAAGCTATAGCCTACCCTTTGTTCTTAATTAATTAATTTTTTTTTTTTTAAATCGGGAATCAACTTTTCCTGGTTAGGAAGCTATTTGATTCCAAATTCTATACAGAAATCATAAGCCCATACTTTCATGTGCAATACAGTTGAAGTTGAATCTTATCTATCTGGTGCTTTTCCTCACTTTCTTTGTTTGAACAATTATTAATGCCTCTCAAGGTCTTAAGGCAGTCTAGGTATCTGTGCATACATATTTTTAAGACACATATTTAGTTAAATATCTCTTAAAAGTATTGTGGAATATGTGGAATTTTGTGGGACCTTGAACAATAACAAATCTGTAGATTTCATTTGAATATCATCTCTGTTCTACACAGATTGGGACTGTTTTCCCTCACTTGTCTGTTTTACTGGAGACTAATAATATTTTGATAACAGTAATAATTTTGTTCAATGTAAGGGACGTGATTGGCCTTTTTTTTCAGTATTTCAAATTATTTTCTTTGTAAAATCAATGAATTTCTGTTTGTCTCTGCATTTTTTTCTGATTTTTTCTTTCCATTCCGTTCCATTCCGTTCCATTCCATTCCATTCCATTCCATTCCATTCCATTCCATTCCATTCCATTCCATTCCATTCCATTCCATTCCTTTCCATTCCATTCCATTCCTTGTTGCTTTTTTTACTACTTTTTTCTCGGATAATTTTACCAGTCTCCATGTGAATGGAGCTGATCCCTAGGGAGACATCAATAATGTGATTCTTTGTATCTTCTTTCAGGCTTTTGTACCAGCATTTGGGAAATGAAACAAAACAGTTTCTGATCATTTCAAACTGAGGGCTAGGAATTGAGGAAATAATTACTGTCACTCTGCTTATTGGCAGAATACATTTTCCTGTAACTTTCTTTATCCTTGATTTTAGAAAGGATCAGAAGTGTATGAATTTTTGTATCTTCATGTCCCCAGACAAGAACTGAATAAAAAAGATACATTAATCAAGTGAAGAAGGCAAAAGAGCCAGAAACAGAAGCCAGACAAATTGTAATGATGAATAAAATACTTTCTTTTCTTCTTTTTAAACACAAAGAATAAATGAAAAGACACCATATTAAAGAAAAAACCTTCTCAATTATTTTTTTTCCTATTCCAGTCTGGAGACTTTTATTCTGGAGCTATGTTGTAATTTGATGCATTTTATCAGGTTTGGGATTAACTGGATGGAATTAAAGGACATCTTTCATAGGCAATCAACTGGGCAATGGCAGTGGTGAATGGCCAAAGAAAGCAACTGCAGTGGTATTTTGTGTGGAAGGGAGTCAAGTCCCGTGGTTTGAGATTGTCTACTTGATTTAAGCTTCTCAGTGTAGATAAAAGGTAATGATAATTTGCAAACAGTGAAGGTGTTTATAGTTAAAATCTGCATTTATTTGCATTGTGATGTTAAAGCTAAAAAAAAACAGCTGTAGATGCCTGGGAGCATAAATTAAAAGACTGAAGACTTGATTGTTGGTAACCTCATTCTTAAGTATCTAAAGGTTTTTGAGTCTCTGTGTTTTGAGCTGAGGTGCTTTCATCTGTCTTGGGTATTCAGTAAGAAATATTTGTCTATTTTTTGCTCAGGTTATAAATTCACAGGAAAAGCAGAATGAAATCTCTTTCCCTACATTTTCTATTTTCTAGATCATTATTTATGTGACTTAGTACCCCTAAACCTTCAATAAGGGAGATGTGGCCAGGGCACTACTAGTGCCATTCTAATTCAGTTGAAGTTTTTGATTTTTCCTGTGGGCAGCCATTTGAAATGTCAGGTGATTTTTTTTCTCCTGTTTCATCTCAGTAATGGTTGAAAACTAGAATGTAAGGGGACTCTCTCACTTTGAGGAAAAAAGAAAAAAAGATTTTGTTATCAGTTCCAATGTTCATCTTTCATTTCTATTCTTTTCTGATCAGATGTTTCTTTCAATAGCTTTTCTACCTTTCCTATTATGTTAGGTCACCTTGTTATATTAAAGACTGTGGAAGGGGTCCTCACTTCAGGTTTTTTTTAAAGGAATCACTGAAATATGTAGCAATCTCTGCCATCCCAATATATAAAAAAAACTAGAATAATTTCCTCTAGCACCATTTTTATCACATAAATGTTCTCATTACAATAACACTTCCTTTTCTGTTGGTTTTGTTGACTAATAATTTACTATATAGGAAGTGTATGTACAACACATTGGAACATAAAAGGTTTGGTATAAAAACAGGATAATCTTGATTCATTAGACAGCTGCCTAAATTACAAGTATTCTGCTGAATTTGGTCATCAGTTAGAAATGGCTACAAATTTTTGTTGGACTTTGACTATTTTGTCTTCCTCAACCTGTAACAGGATTAAGTATATATGTTTATGTGTGGGGAACCTGGTTTTTCTTTAGTCAATATTGTGAAGAGAATGGACACACTGGATCATAGAGGATATCTTAGAGAATTTGTCAACATCTTATGCCTCATAAAACTCCATTGATTTCTCTTAGAATTAATCTCATATGCTTAATTCGCATTAGTGTGATTAAATGGTAAAGAAAAAGACCAAAAAAAATCCTCATCAAAGACCTGATTCTGCACATTCACTATGCAAATTGTAGCTTGTAAATTTACCTGGAATATCCTTGTTTCCATCAGAGCATATAGCACAGTTGATCTCATGTGCAGACCCACTTATGGGAGCAAAAGCCACAGCAGTTGGTTCTGTGAATAATGACAGAAATCCTAAGTTAAATGTGGTGATCTACTTTTCTGATAGAAAATTTGTGGGCAAATATTAACCCCATAGAAATTGCAACGATGAGTAATTTCTGTTTAAGAGCTACTTAAGATTAAGTATGTTTGGCTAGCTTCCTATGTAAAATAGTCTCAGTATTTTTTATTACTGTTCCAGAATCAAAGCCAAGAAAAAGTGGTTGCACCAAACATATTTTCTATTAAAGAGAGTTCAGTCTTCCTCTAAAGTGCTGAGTCACTTTTCTTACTCTTTAACAAGCTTGTTTCAGTGTCAGATTGGTCCCTCTATTTTAATTAAATTTTAAAATTCACATATTTAATTTCAGCTTCCTTTACTTTCAGCTAAACCATTACCCATTAGATCCATATGCAAAGAATTTCCATAACTTTGAAAGAGAATATTAGTATAATGCAAATGAAAGCAATAGAGAGTAGGAGTTTAGTTGTAATAATATATCAGATTGTGATTGCCAGAGAAATCAAACAAATGGCAACATAGATTTCAGTTGTTTGTCACAGAACTGAAAAATGACCAATATTAGAATTTTGCATTCTTGCTGTTATAAAATTTAAAAAACTTCTGTCAGTAATGATGTAGAGCATTGCTTCTTTTTGTTAAGGACATTATTAATCTGATTAGCAATCTTTCCATGAAATAGCAAGCAAGCATTAAAGACTCATTCTTCCCCTTTTATTTTTTTGATACTGACATTTGGTGTTGATCCAAGCAAAAAAGTGTGTTTCATCTTCTAAATACGTATAACACAATGAATTTTAGAAAAAAAAAAAACACTGCTATACCCAACCACTGATTATTTCTTTACTCATACATAAAACCTTTATTGCATATACAAAAGATCTACTTTCTTGCTTTTGGATTGATTATATTTATATTTATTGAAAACCAAATATTTTTCTAATAAAACAATAATTTCTTTCCCATGAAAGAGCTGGCACTTGCACTATTTTTATTTTTGCTGTTGTTGTTTTCTTGTTACATCTTCATGCTAGACTCCAGTAAATTACCTGGGAACGTCAGAGCCTTTGTCCTGCTGTGTTTAGATACAAATTAATTTGCATAGCAGGCTATCACAGTCTTCAAATCATCTATATAATGGAATTACAAATGCCCCACTTTAACCAACATGGTGTATTCCAGCCTTAAAACTTTTAAGTTTTAAACTTCAATGGCTAAAAATGTATTGTTTGAGGACGGATGTTTTGTTTTGTTTTGCTTTGGGTTTTTTTGTTTGTTTTTTGGGGTTTCTCTTCACTTGTTTAGGTTTGTGGGTTTTTTTGAGCTTTTCTTTTTTTTTAAATGAACATTTAAGAAAGTTGGTGGTGGGATGCTAATGTGATCAACCTATTGAGATACAAAAAAGTTCAGGGACCAAATACATATCTCAGGTCTACTGAGAGTACTTTTAGTGCATGACATATAAGTAAACAAATTGTCTCACTGCCTAATATTATATTTATAGAACAAATGAGACCACAGGTCTTATCATTAACAAAAGCCTTCTGAAGCTGGCTTTTGCTTTTCTTGAAAAAACATGAAAAAAACCAGAGGTTTTGAGATTAAAAGAACCATTATTAAGGTGACCATCATCTTTCATAGGCACTGCAACCATGTTTATGCTTTTCATTTTCATCAAAGTCTGGGTGAAATTATTAATTGATTTAATTAATCAAACATAGTGATTAATTAAGTCAAGAATTACTTAAAACTTTGTTCTCTTCTCATATTTATTTGGACCACTTGTTTTGGTCATTGATTAAGCAATGGATGTCTGATTTCTGTCTTCGAGAACCCTCCCATTTAAGCCTTAGAACACCTGAACTTTCAGCAGAATAACACAGATTATCCTGCACAGACTTAAAAAGAAGCCTCTTTTTAAAGAGACAGTCACTAGAGAAGGTGGTGTCTCTATGTTCTTAATAAGATTGTTGATTAGCAAACAAAACATGGAGCATTTCCAGATTCAACCTCTTCTTTTCCTTTAGACTGCAAATTAACTCCATGTGGCCATGAAAGTACCTTAATCCACCAATCACTTGGGTGTTTTGTGAGGTGGAGGTAGCCAGTATTTGTCTCTAAATTACCCATGTTGTATGGCACACTTAAATGGTCATTACAGTTTCATGAGGTGTGAAGAATAGGGGTGAAACCATAAGTATTCTGTGATGGTATACACTTGGTCCCATTTCCCATCTCCCTCCAAGCAGAATTGATGGAGTCAGAAATGAAGAAATTAAGTTGAGCCTGGGAAAGAGGGAGATAGGAAGGAATTAATAGGATAGAAGGTATGATGTTTTAAGGTTTGGTTCTCACCATTGAAACATATCTTTTAATTGGCAATTAATCAAATTAATTTTTCCCAAAGAAAAAGCTGATTTACTCATGTTGGTAGTGAGTGGTAAATTATCTTCTTGTCTTTATCTCAACCTATGACCTTTTCCACCTTAATTTCTCCCCCTTTCCTTTTGAGAAGATGGAGAGAGAGAGCAGGTAGGTGAACTTCTGGCAGCCAGCCCAGGTAAACCCATCACAGAATATTATGTCATTTCTGTCCAAAAGTTTCATTTACTGCTCTACAGAGCACTTATACAAAGTTGTTTGCTTTTTAGAAACTTTAGAATCAATATGTTTTGGTTTTCCTTTTGGAATGTATTTATTTATTTGCTTTTTGGCATTTCTCTTTGCTGAATGGGACAGACATAACTGCATTAAAAAATAAATCTGGGGAGGTAGATATGATGACTTTTTCTATCCTGTTGGAAACTTTTATGAAATATGAAGTTCTCTAGGCCTTACCTAGACTGTGTTCTACTACAGATCTTGTTCACCTGGTTTTTTTGTGAAAGTTTCCTGAATGTAAATTATTTCAGACAGAATATTAAAAGTTGAGTGAACTGGATTTTTCCAGTGAAAATTTGGCTTGATCTCCAATGCTTATATAATTAGCTTAATACCAAACTTGTCATAGACCTGACATGTTTACCCATATTAAACTCATTTATATGGGTAGCACTCGCACACCACTTCTGAATCAGCAGACAGTAACTGACTGCTGAGTGGCACAGAGGATGAATGGCTTCAACAGCTTTTTGAATTGCTTCTCAGCTGTTTCCTGGCTCTTTGAGCACTCACAGTCCATTTCATGGCAAAATTAAACATTAGTTCAAACCGCCACTGTAGGTAGTTTGAGACGACATGCTTTACTTAGCTTTGGAACAGTCACTTAGAGCTAAGAGGGATCTTACTGCTTCTCAGCTGCTAGCTGGCACTGGTAATTGAGATAGCTTCTAATTGTGTGAGAGCATTTCCTTCATTCTATAACAGCATAAATCACCCCTTTCTTGTTCCAGCTCAAGCTGCTTCAGAGGAGGAGTAGCCCTGAGATCAGATACCCATTCCCACTGTGATTCCTTGGGCACCAGAAACTGCTGCTTTTTAGAATTGTCCAGCACTGGATGGCAGGGTTTCTGTAGTGCTGTGCATTCCCTCCTCACCTTTGTGGCACAAACAAGGAATGGATAAAGTTACAGAAGGCTCACATACACACTGATGTCCACAGAAGATCACAGAATAAGAGTGGTGGTTTTCTTTGGACTGAAGCTGATTGCAGGTGGTGCAAAGAGTCTTCCCAGAGGTTCTGCTCTTGGTTTTTATGCTGGAGCTGCTCAGAGTAGTACCACTAACACAGTCTGTTTCTGGTGGATTCTTACTTAAGATATAGTTAAGAGAAATAAAAAACTTCTTAAGAGGCCACTGGGTATATTTACATTTGCCTGTCTCTTCATTGTTAGATTTGGCTGATTTTCTCTGGAGAGAAGGGAAAGGTGAAAATCATTGTTACATAATAATCCCCTTTGAAGCACTGAGAAGTGTGCCATATATGTTAAAATACCAAAAGAAAAAATGATCATAGGACAAGGGTTTCAAACTGTAATGTTTATTCTAGAAAATAATTAAATCTATCATCACAGACATAGAGATGAAATTCTAGTTGTGCTTGAACAGTGGGTGACAGGAGCATTGACTATATCTTTTTTGTACATCTTGTGGCATATGATCAACTCACAGTCAACTCCAAAATTGTGCAGGATCTGCTGCTCCATCTGAATTGCTACAAATCCATGGGGCCTGATGGGATTCATCCGAGAAGCCTCAAAGAGCTGGCTGATAACATCACAAAACCTCTCTTGATGATTTTTGAGTGGTCTTAGAAATCCAGAAAGGTTAGAGATGATTGGAAACTTACAAATGTTGTGCTAATTTTAAAAAACAGCAAGAAGGAGGACCCTGGAAACTACAGGTCTATCAGTCTCACTTCAGTGCTTGGTAATTATGGAGAAGATTATTCTGGGAGGTATTGAAATACACCTGAAAGAGAACAGTCATTGACCACAATCAGCACAGCTTCAAGAGAGAAAGATCCTGCTTGTCAAACCTGGATCCCTTTTATGACAAGGTAACCCACCTGGTTGATCAAGTGGAGCCAGTTGATCTTTCTGGATTTCAGTAAAGATTTCAATGCTGTTTCTTACAGAATCCTTCTGGATAAAATAGCCATAAAATATCCATAGCTGGATAAACACATCATGTGACAGGTGAGCAACTGGCTCATGGGTCAGGCACAAAGGGTTGCAGAGAATGGGGTGACATCAGACTGGGCACCTGTCACTTGTGGGGTTCCACAGGGAGCTCCATCCTTAGCCCTGTGCTCTTCAACATCTTCATAAATAACCTCGGTGCAGNAGGGGAGTCTGAATGAAGAGCAGATGAAGTCACTTGGTCTGTTCAACCTGGAGAAGAGGAGATTGAGAGGAGAGTTCATTGCAGTCTGCAACTTCCTTGTGAGGGGAAGAGAAGGGGCAGACACTGATCTCTTATCTCTGGGACGGGACATAAGGGAATGACCTGAAGTTGTGTCAGGTGAGATTTAGTTTGGCTATTAGGAAAAGGTTCTTCACCCTGAGGGTGGTTGAGCACTGGAAGAGGCTCCCCAGGGAAGTGGTCACAGCACCAAGCCTGACAAAGCTGAAGCAGCATTTGGACAACCCTCTCAGGCACATGGTGTGACTCTTGGGAATGGTGCTGTGGAGGGCCAGGAGCTGGACCTGGTAATCATTATGGGTTCCTTTCAATTCAGCTTATTCTGTGATTCTGTGATATTATATTGCACTTGCTGCGCTATTTGAGAAAATACTGCTTAGTCTTCCTCTGATAGCAGGCCATGGGAATACTGCCTATTTGGTTTTTTGGGAAGTTTTTATGACACATCCCCTAACTAGAAGTTATTGTTTTCCTTACAGCTCAGAATGTGAGCCCTTACTGAGTTAGAAAGTTAATTCTCTGCTGTCCCTTGGAGAGAAGTTTGATTGTCAGATTAGATGAAGTGAACATTGAACAAAATGAATGGGTCTGCAGTAAGAAAAATGTGACCAGTGAGTACTGGATTGGTGCCAATGTCTCAGAAGTAAAGATACTAGGTAAAAAGCAAGGTTTGTCCTTTTGTCTTTATATCAGAGGATATTGGTGTCATGTTTCTGACCTAAAACCACAAGGAATGGACTTTGGTTTTAGTTGTGCTCAGCATATTCATCTTGAATCTTTCATTGGGAATTCTGCTTCTTATCACCAGAGTCATAATATTTGATAAGTTTACTTATATGTTTTTGATAACATATTGTGGTAGGTTGACCCTGTCTGGAAGGTCAGGGGCTAAAAGCCCACTAAAGCTGCTATCACCGCCTTCCTCAGCTGAGCAAGGGAGAGAAAATATAATGAAAGGCTTGTGGGTTGAGTTAAAGGCAACTAGAGTTCACTCACCAGTTGTTATCATGGGCAAAACAGACTGTACTTGGGAAACTAATTTAATTTTTTACAAATCAAATCAGAGAAGGATAATGGAAAACAAAACCAAATCTTAAAAGCACATTCTCCTTTTCTCAACTCCACCCTCTTTGTTCTAGGGTTTGACTTCACTATGTCCTGCCTTCCAGTGGCAAAGGAGTGTGGGGAATGGAGGATGCAGTCAGTTCATCCATCACAAGTTGTCTTTGCTTTTCCTTTGTCCTCTAGGAGAGAACTCCTCACACTCTTCCCCTGCTCCATTGTGGAGTCCTCACCATGGGAGACAGTGATCCATGAACTTCTCCAAGGTGAGTCCTTCCCACAGAAAGCAGTTCTTCATAAACTGTTCCATTGTGAGGTCCTTTCCCCCGAGGCTCACGAGTCCTGCAACCAAACCTGCTCCCGTGTGGGCTCCTCTACCCATTGGGCCTGTCAGGGACCTGCTCCAGTGCAGCCTTTCCACAGGGTCAGAGCCTCCTTTGGGCATCCACCTGCTCTAGAATGGGCTCATCTCTCCTCCAGTGTGAACCTCCATGGGCTGCAGGGGCACAGCTGCCTCACCATGGGCTGCACCAGGGGCTAGAGGGGAATATCAGCTCCGGCACCTGGACCTCTCCTACCTTAACTGACCTTGGTGGCTGCAAAGTTGTTACTCTCACATATTCTCACTACTTTCTACACCTGCAAATGCTGTGGAAATGGAAATGCAGCAACTTCTTCCCTTTCTTAAATCTGTTACCCCAGAGTCACTATCACCATTGCTGGTGGGCTTGGCCTTGGCAAGTGGCAGGTCTGCTTTCAAAATGTGCCAGTTACGTTACATTTTTCAGACTTATTTTAATGAAAAGATTCTCCTGTCACAATAAAACTTTTAATTACTGTCTAGGTATATATAAAATTTAAAAATAACATCATGAAATATTTGCAGCTGGAGAAATGAAATATTTGCAATTAATTCACCTATTTCTTTTTCTTTTCACTTTTATCCAATACAGAAAGAAATCTTACTGAAGTCTCAAAATTTCTCAGGACAGAGACCTAATTTTCAGTGGGCTCTTCTCTATGATTGTTAAATTGAGTTTTTAAAATATTTACATATTCATAATTTGAATACTAGTTTTGATTTTCCTTATAATTTTTTTGTTAGTGCCATATAAAATACTCCCTCTAGTTCCTAGTTAAGACTTAAAGAACACTAGTGAGAACAGAGGTTGAATACATTGAAAATAGTACACATTTTTGATTAATATTTAAAAGTAAGGAATTTAAAATCACTAGAAAGATTAAGCTTATTCTGTCAATAGCATACTGAAGATGACTAAGGTAAGTCACTAAATGATAAATATAAGACTGGAATACATTTTAGAGGAATCAAACTAGTAATATCTTTTTAAGTGTATAAAAATAAAAAAATCTAGTAGAAACAGACCAATTTAATGAAATAGACCCATTGCTTAATTCAGTTTCTCTTGAATCAGAATAAAATATATTCTTCAAGGCTCCAGTATTCTCCTAAGAAAACAGGAGCCAAACAAAATCACATTTAAAAAATTAATATTTTTCTTCAGCATACTTACCTGTTTGGTGGCTGTTTATTGTACACATCTGTTAGTGTTCCAATTTATTTCAATGGCCTATAAAAAGAAATAATAGACAGGTAACATTTTCCACTCTCAGACTCTTTCCTGTATTCCCAGCAGCACCCCATCAGTCTCCTTTCAGAAAAGCTCTCATTCATCAACATCTTTGGGAACACAGAACCACAGAGGTTTGAGTTTTATCTGGGAGCTACACAGAAGGTGTGGCTGAAGCAGTATTTTAGAAACTCCCTAGCGCTTGGTATATAGCAATTTACAGGAAGTTGAAAAAATTTCCAACACAACACAGCTTATATAAATACTTTGATTGAAAACTTTCAGAACCAATTTCAATCTGAGAAAGCAGCTGTTCTCTCCTGCCTCTGTATATGTTCTTTAATAGTACTATTCTAAAACTTCTGGCAGGGCATAAGGTTATTTTTTAAAGCTGAAGAAAATATTTACAGACTATTTGAAACCAATGATTGAATCCAAAGAGCTTGGGGAGGCTTAAAACAATATGGAGTTTGATAAGAAAGGGATAAACTTTTAGTACTGCTAGTGAAAATATAAATAAATAGTGAGGCAATTTAAAGGAATTAGTCTTTTAAAACATCCCACAAGAGCAGCAAGGTATATTTTGGGGAAGAAGGGGCATGCTCCTGATCTTTCTCAGCTAAGAGGATCATTTAAGAGGAAGAGTTGTTTGTGCTGAATACAGAGTAATCCTTGAAAATCCTTGAAAATACCAACACTAGAATCCAGGGCCTTCTGCACTCCAGTATTCACTTCTACCATGACATCTAAAGGATACAGTTTGTCTAAGTGCAACTTGAGTCATGTTCTAGACCTTCTGCTTGGGAAAGACAAAGGACTCCCAGCCTCTGTTCACCAGCTGTTCTCAGAAGTTATGGGTATTCCATGAAACATGTTTTTTTCCTTCTGACAAATATGTATATGTGCTTTAGCCTGTAGCATTTCAAACATTGCTTTTTGTCCAGATAATACTTAGTTTCTTGTATTTAAAGAACAAAACCAGTAATAACAACAACAATAAAAATAAAAAGACATTCTGCTTATTCCAGTAAAGGATTATTCCTAACACAATATGTAGAATTCAAGGGTGCAACAAGACAGTGATAAATTTTTCTCAACTGATAACTTAATCTGTTGCAACATTAATCACATATTTGATTATCCAAAAGAACTAATATATTCTGTTATGTATTCTGCAGAGAAAGAAACCCCCAGATAATTAAGACAACCTCTCATGTAATGCTTACCTGGTAAACGTCTGATTGTTCATCTGTGAAAGGCCATTACTGTTAATAAAAATGTGCCATATAATGCAGTGTAGCTACAGGCATCTTCATTTAGTTTTTCAATACTCTATTATATTGGAATTTATGTCACCTTTAAACTAAATGAAAGCACAGACAGAAATCATTGTTTGGAGAAAAACTGCTAAATAAAGATGAATCTTCAAAATTGTCCAGGTCTTAATATAGCAAAATAGTGTATTATCATTGATCTTGATGGCAGCTGAGAAGATCACTAAGGAACATTATTAAGACTCAAAGCTTGGAATTTTATTCATTCAAAGCCCTACATAGACTTTCATTTACTCTGATTTAGCTGTTTGCTCTAATTTTCAATGCCATTCAGAATTTATTTTCCACGTTTGCCCTTTTACCCTTTTTCATTGCTTTGACTCCCCTCATTTCCTTTTCCCTTTTCTTTCAGTCTATCTTCAACTAGCTCTAAGTACCCTTCACCCTATTAGAAATGTGAATTAAAGCACTGTTGCCAGTTATCATATAATTTATTATGTCTGCTTTTTTCTTCTGCCTTCCTGTGTTTCAATTATTTTAGCTCAGAGCTCTTTTAGCAAGAAATCCCATTTATTTCCCCAAGAAAAGGCCCTAACATCCTGGGGCTCTGTGCTATTCTGATCCTTAGTTTTGATCCTAAAAAGCACAATTCCTTTATTATCCACAATAATATTTGTTGTCAGCTTGAATAAAGTACACTGTAGTCTGTGTTTGATATATGCTTACTTTATATGTCTATAGGTATTAAATTAGCCTTGAAGATGAGACTGTCACATAGGTAGTAGAAATCTGCTAAGTTAGTTGTTACAAATCACTTATCCCAATACTAACACTAATGGTTTTAAAACTATGGCAGAGCAAGAATTTTTATTCCATTCTAAGACTTGTCTGTATATATCTGCATACATAATTGATACCTATATTTGAAAGTAAACATTTCAGTACCAACTAGACAAAAAATTACATTCCCAAGACCTTTCATTGGTAAAAGCTAACTTTTATTTATCTGCTAGGCATTATTCTAGGTGTGTTTTGTGTCACAGAACATGGGCAGGTAACTAAGTAGGTTAAATACAAACTAAACCTGTTAAGAGTCTGACATCCAGCAATTCACGAAGAGTGTGGACAAAATTCCACTGAAATGCATAGGAATTGCATTACAGACTTTCAGTTGTTGTAGTGCTGTGAATAATGAGATGTTTCTGGGTTATATACATTTAATTAGAAAAGTTATATCATGTTGTTGTTTTATGAAGATGACATTGTACATATTATGAAGTAGACTTAAAAGGTATGTAATTATTATTCAAGACATAAAGTCAGCAGGAGATCATGTATTTTTTTCTTTATTTCTTTATCATTAAGCATGCAGGATAAAAGAAATTCCATCTAATGCAGATATTTTAATAGTTAACATCTCTGTAATAGTTGAGCATGTAATTTATATGCAGATTTAGGCTGAATATTATTATACGGCACAAGAACTCTATTTTGGCAAGTATGGGCCATTGTGTAGGAGCAGCTGGAAGAAGAGCAGAATACAGAGATCAGAGTGGGAAACTTGAGTTTCTTTACAGCTTCCTTGAAGATACTTTCCCTGGATTCTAATACCAATGACAGAGTAAATATGTTAATTCAATTTAGTATTATAACACAGTGTTGTGGGATGATCTTGTA
>VZRX01011060.1:0-51433 GCA_013398075.1 Notiomystis cincta
CTGGCTGGCGATGCTCTGCCTGAATGCACCCTAGGAGGTCAGCTCTTCATTTTGTGAAGATCAATCAGAATTCCCATTCTGCCCATCACAAACTTTATTTCAGCTCTTCCCTACTCCAGCATCTCCTGCAGTTTCAGTGGCACTGCTCTCTTCATCACTGAGATCACAAGAGCAACAACTGTAAATCAAGAAATGATTCCTGTGGAATTCCTCGAGATTTCCAGTTTGGCAATTAATCTCTGATAAGTAGTCTCTAGGCACAGTTATGTGTGATGATTAAGCATGCCAGGGAATGATCTTGGGATCAAGATAATTTGTGTGATTTATGAACTGCTAGGACAGTCATGACTGTGATTTTGGTTCAAGCCAGCTAACAATTCCTTAAGTGATGTTTGAACATGGGTGGGGTGGATAAGGACCAGAGATTGCACAGGCTGAATAAAAGGCACCTTAAAAGTGGTCACCACATTATGGAGGGGAAGGAAGTTGAGCAACGTGGATACAGAATGTTCTGTGCTAGAAAATGGATCTAAGCATAATTTAGTTCAGTCATAACTTTGTATTGTCTTAGTGTTTCATAGTAGTTGCATTTTATTTACATTTTGTGTATTTTATTTATCTCCAAGGTATTTATGAAAATGTGCATGCACACATGGCAAAGCACAGAGAAAATAATTTTATCATTTGCCAAAACCAGTGCTGAACAGTTTGAGACAGTGTTATGCAGATTTTCTTTCTTGGGGAGTAAAATGAGTGACTAACTTGGTAATGGAGTTGGCACAGACAGTGTTGGCTAAGTGCTTGGACCAAGAGCTTTGATGTAATAAAGCTGCACTTTCAAGGCCTTTTCTGCTGTGTTTTGGACAGTCTGGAGATCCAGAAATTACTGCTCCATTATATCAGTCCCCATGGGTATTGCCTGCTGATCCCCACCAAGCTGCTTAAGTGCATTAACTTCTGAGAACATAGAATTTAACTAAAAAGACCAAAAAGTTGTTTTGTTTTTTTGGTTTTTTTTTTCATTCTGGATTAGATTTATTAATTAGTCTTGCATGGATTTTGAAATTCCATGTATTTCATGTTTATTTCTGGTAGGAATGTAAGTGTTCTTTTGAGTTTTAATGGAAATAGAAAACCACTTTAATCTCTTTTGTATCAATTTCATTTTGATTGAAACTTTTTGTTTTGACGTGGACTGTAGTTAGGAGCATTCTGAATAGCACAATTACTGGTAGAATCCTTAAAGAATTTTATCTCTGTCACAGGCACAGTCTGCCACTGAGACATGATGTATTCATCATCTGTTCTTTTGTGTAGAACATAATTAATAATAGTCTGACATGTCTTAAATTTTCTGACCTGATATTCTGGAATAACATATTTTGGGTATAATTAGAGCTAATACTGTTATTAGGAAATAGCTATCACATTTTCTGGCAACATCCAGAAATTTCTCCCAGACATTCAGTCTCTAAACATTATGATAATACTGGTGTTTCCACTCTACCAGTACAGTGTTCAGCAATTTACCAACATCTATTATTAACACAGAGTAAAAAACATAAATATTTTATCAGAAGGTAGCTCAAAGATGTTTAAGATTGATCAATCTCCCAGGCCTCACAGTATCATAGCAAGTTATTAAAAACTGAAGGGAAATTGATCAGTACAGAGTTTAGAAATTCTAATTGAAGGAAGGGTGTCGAAGAATATTCAATGCTGACCTGATCATCCCACCACTGTGAAGAATGTCCAGACTGTCCAGACTCCTACTAGGAGAGAGTATAGCTTTGTTTGTAAAACATAAAATAATTGTAGCATTTACTTGCCTTTCCCTCCTTTAATTTCTTTGATAAACTGGTGGATACATGGTGAGATATAATAAAAGAATGAATTCAAATTATCATCATTATCACAAGCTAGAAAATATTGACACCAAGGTGGCATTTATGGGGGAACCAGCAGTTAATAATTATCCAGACAGAGTGAATCAGAACAAAACTGGTTAGGATTAGGGTTAACTGGGGAACACAACCCTCAAATTTAAATTCATGTTGCATTCCCACAGAAATCTGTAAGATTCCTGGTATAAAACGATTTAAAATTATTTTATACCATTATTATTATATAAAGCTTAAGATATTGTTAAAGGTGGGTTTGAAAAACAGAGGGATTTAGAGAGTTCTCTGTGGATTTAATGGTGATTTTGGTACCATTAGAGTGCACTAAGCTTCATTACTGTACTTTAAAACCTTTCTGCATCAGGCTGCTGTGTGTACGTGTGTGAGTTCAGAACGTGTGCACGTGACAGCCAGGGTACAACAAAGCATGTGTGGGTTAGCTTGGACACTGTTTCCATTCCACAGTTATAATCTAATGAAAGTACAGACAAGTTTAATTTAAAAAGCAGCACTGAACTCTAAAACACTGTAGTGCTAGGGCACGAGCTGTGTAGAAAACCACATGGGGAAGCGGTGATTACAATATTGCATTTTTCCTTGTGGGCTCTGCTGGGTTCTCATGACGTGCTCTGCCACAGAATGTCTGTTTTCCTTCCATCAGCAAAACAAAAGTGCTATTGCTGCTTCCTCTGCATTAGCCATGGTGTTTTGTTTTACTCTGTGCACATGCCATCAGTCCTGTCACTTAGTTCTGTTTCAGCACAGCACTGAGGTTCACAGGTGCCTCCATCCCCTGCCGTGCAGCATGCTGGCTGGGGAAGGTGACACAGAGGGTCTCCATGGGTTCATTATGTGTGACAGCTAAAAACACTTCCCTACACGAGTTTTTAATAAATGATAACTGGTAGAGGCTGAACCTTGTAATGGGTTAGGTTACTTGCTCTCCTGTAAACAATATCCTATTTCTGAAGGGAAGGCATTGAAGAATTACTGGCTGGAACCATGCAAATTGGCACCATTTCAGCAGTTTTGGTCAACTTATAAAGTTAACAGCTTCCAGGGGCAGTGCAAGCAGCACCTTCTATTTTTCAGCTTTTACCCCATTCTAATACAACTATAAAGAAAGGCTATGAATGATTTTATTATGAATCACTGAACTGATGCCAAGTAAAGATGGGCCAGATCTCCCCTCCACCAAAGATCCTAAGGGTTTGCCTGTAATTCTAGCCCCTTACAGACTCAGCAATGGCCAAACTGAGCTGTGTCTCTAGGAAAGGGCAGGAAAGTGGAGGGTCATTTAAAATGAGGTACTTCACCACCCAGCTTGCTCATTTGAGCAACTGAATTAAGCTCTTTTGGGGATTATCAGAAGTACTTACTGGAGAGGCTCACAGCAATGAACTCCAGGGTGAGTTGAGGTCAAAATCATGAGTGGCAGAGAAGGGATCTGGAGACAGGGATGCATTGTCAGTGCTGCTGAGAGCTCGTGCACAAGGAGCTCCCTCCTGTGAGGCTGCGTCCACAAGGTCCTGATGGCTGCATCAGAAACGGGGGCAAAAGAGGGCTCTGACAGCTTGTTTAAAGGTTAGTGGGACACCTGAACCCCTGCCTCAGGGGTGGTTAGTCTGCCAGTGTTTCTCTGGTCATCATAAAACCATCCTGGCTCTTCTAAATACAGCCTGTAATGCCCAGCTCTCTCCTACACATGGGAATTGGAGGCAGCTCATTCACCGGGCCCATCAATTGCTTTTTCTGGGGCTTATAGACCCATGGTACATCAAAAGGCATTTTAAAGCCAGTCCTCTCTCTATTGCTAAAGAATTTATTGTTCATGGGAAAAAATAAAGAAATCAGTGTAGGTTGACATAAATGCTTACACTGGAATTTATAATTCTAAATTACAGGATACACCCATCACATAGATTGCACTGTGCTTACCCTGTGTAGCCATTAGTTGTTTCTCACTAAGATGTGCTTTGGTATGATAAAAAATACACAAAGAGACAGATCTGCATTTTCTAATTTTCAAGATTTCTACTCCATTTGATCAGGAGTCTAAAAATAACGAATGTGTTAAGCAGAAAAGCAATACCTTATGCAACTTTTCTGTAGACTTTTTATTTTACAAAATAATCAGAAAGTAATTTGGACAACAGCATTAGACTTAAAATTTTGCCTGTCATTGGAAGATTTAATTTCATCCTGTTATATACATGTAAATTCAGAGTAGGTTCAAATCCAGGAACTTCATTTTCAGCATATATAAATGTAGAGACTGGAGATACTGTCTTTTTCTTGTGAATGAAAATATTATTTTATTAATTAAAAAAAATCAGATTTTTCATAAGTAAGATTTCTAACCATGGTAAAAAAATAATAATTAGAACAAGACCCATGATTTTTCTTTCATGGTTATAAAAAAAGAAGAAGGGAAAACCACATGTGCATTTGTACCACAGAGAAAACAAACCTACAGCTTTTAGGCAGAGTTCTAGATATTCTTTTTTGTAGCTATGCAAATATACATCCTACTTATGGTTAACTTGTGATATGAAAACAGATTAATTTTCACATCCTATCAAAATAAAAAAAACCCCAAACCAAACCAACAACCTTCTACTCTGCTCCATTTAAGTACCACAAATGCAACACATAGTGAGATATAAAATTTAAATTGACATAAGGTTCCCAAGTCTTAAGGAAAGAGATATTTTACTTCATGACAAGCAAAAGTTAAAACCTTGGACAAATCTTTATTGAAAAATGTGGTTATTTCTATTACTGAACAACCAGAAAATAGGTTTCTCTAATGTTTTGACTGTAGAGAGGTCACTTCAGCTGTACTCTGCTTATGCCATGTCTCCTAGACTTGCTCTGTAGAGAACAGGTGGTTTCCCCTCTGAACTAAATATCCCCAAGTTCCTAAGTTGAGTTTTCTTAATTTTTTCCTTTTTGGTAGACTTTTGCACATCTTCTCAGGATTCTTTCCACTAGCTTGAATGAAATGCCCTAAGGTGCACTTCATTGTGCCTAGAATAAAATGTGTTAAAGTATAGTTATTTTTAGCTAGCAACAGAAGTGGGGAAAAAAAGAACTTTTTTGTGTTTTTAGTAAGGGTTTCCCTGAAATAAGTTTTAACAAGATTCTCTTTGTCACTGTTTCATATTACATTCCCTCTTCCAGACAATAAAAATCAGTTTACATCTTGGAGACTATAGTTGAGTAATCATAAAATAAAATATATGATGTCAAGATTAAAATAAACAAGCTGAAGTCAATCTGGCAATATGATAAAGGACTGGCTTAATTATGAGAAATGGCCAAACAGATAAAAGGGGAAACCCAAGTATGGATAAACACAGATGAATGTCCTAGAAACAGAGTTTTTGTTAAATTTTTCACTAGACTAAGCCTTAGTTATGGTATAAATATTTTTAGATGATGTTTTCCAGAAAACATAATAGGAAAGTATTTATAAATTATTGGCTGATCAAATGACCACTGAATTACAATTTCCTAGTTACTCCATTTAAGTTATAACTGAGAATCCAATTTAAGTGGTGTAATTGACTTTTTATTGTTACTTGTTCCTTCAGAAACCAGTAAACTTCACGGAGTCCAGAGAAAATAAAAATTATAAGATTTAAATATCTTAGCCATTCTTTTAAGAAGTACCTAGCCATTTCTAGACAGTTCTTGGGCAAATAGGCTCCCCCTCAAATTTTGTGAGTGATAGAGCTTCTGCAGAATTCCAGGTGAGTGACACTGTGTTGAAATTCATTTAAGAGGTTAAGTGAAGGTTTGTGTGAATATCTCCCCCTGTTCAATCACGACTTGTGATGTGCTGACTTTCTCTGAGAGTGCTCTATCCCCTGTTCAGAGAGGCCAAGTACTGGAACAGAAAAAATCCAAAAAAAGAGTTTATATTGATATATATCTCAGCAGCCCTTATGGAGCCTAAGTAAAAGGTCTGGCCCAAGCAAAATGTCAGTTACCTCTTTTGGCCAAACATTAGAATGCTCAAATCTGAAAGTGTTTAAACCCAGGGCTTGGCTTTTGTGTTTTGTAGCCATTTCTAAGGAAAACACATTCTCCAAGGCACATTTATGGTAGAGGAGCTGAAGCCTCTCTCTGAGAGGTTCCTGTGAACAGCTCTGAGGAGCTGTGTTTCGTGGCCATCCTCAACTATCAGCATAGAAAATGTGAAGAACAGCCAGAGCAAACCTGTCCTGTGTGATGGAAATAGCTTCTCTCAAAGCACTTGAAACAGCAGACATAGCTGGGGATCATTTCCTATTCCAAACAGACATCACAACCTGATCTGGCTCTTTGGACACTTTAAAATTCCATTTTCTTCAAAAATTCATCCAAAGCAATATATTAGGGAAAATATCTTAAAAGCACTATGACTAAAAGGGCTCTAGGGAAACAAGATGAACTGATTAGACATTTTTGTGTGCTTTGATAATTCTACAGCACTTATCCTTATATTTTTGGTACATCCAAAAGTAGTGTTCATTGCTCTATAAATAGCTTGTCAGCTGGAGAAGCAGAGTGACAGACCATGTATTGTATAATTTTGGTTTGAATTAAAAGATGTGCTCTATTCTAACTCCTACAGGGTATTCCTGTGTATGTGTACAGCTTTTGAGGAAAGTTCTAGTGACTGCCTCTGTCTATTTATTAACCTCAATATTCCTCAAACAACCATTTTTATCCATGTGAAGGAATAGGTCCCAGAAGGATGTGATGGGGATTAGCAGGCCAAACCTATGTCAAAGTGCCTTGTTTTATACTGAGCCTGGAATGAATCTATGGAGAGACAGCAAGGATGAAGAACAACTGCTATAAGGTCAATGGGCCTTTGAAAAACAACCATTGCTAAAAAGTATTGCTAATTCTATTTGAATCCTTAATGCTCCACTGTCTCTGAGGAACCTGTGAAATGAAGTTCTGATATAGTACCTCTGAAATTGGGATTTTTGTAGCTGAGCTCTCAAATCTTTAAGTAGGGGTGGTATGTAGTCCAGACAGGTCTGAGATCTTCCAGTTTTTACTCAGTCTTAGATCACAGAAATGGCTATACTTGTAAAAGTGTGCTGCTCTCACAATGTACTAGGCAAACACTGTGAGAAGACATTGACTTTTAGTGGATTTGCATTCCAATGAAAACATTTCTGAGAAAATTTCTCTTAGTTTTATTGTCCTCAATAAGACTGATCAACAACTGGGAATATCTTTGAGCTACCATCTTGTAATCAACTGCTGCAGTTTTTGGAGTCCACCCCAAAATATTTTTGTTCTCAACCTGAGCAAGCTTATGGTATCCTTTTCTCCCAGCCTGTCTGCCTCCAGCCAGTCTATATAATTTACTTATCCCTATAGAACAAAAACAGTCAATCTTCAGTCTCCTCTAGATGCCTTCTTGCCTTCTTGTCTCACAGCCCACTCAAAATTTATTACATAAATTCATGTTTTGTATAGCTTTATTATTTACAAGCAATAATAAGTCTTCTACAGCTTGAAAGAAGCAAAAATTCTACCATGGCACATTCCCTATGAAGAAAATCTCTTCTGGTGAGTGGTATACACTGGTTCTTCTACAAGATTAAAAATGTGAAATATCACAATAAACTCCTATTTAAAGTGATAGCCTTGTTCAAGTATTGTCTTCTGGACAGAAAGTTTGCTCCAGTACAAGCACTGCTTTGGGTCCCAGTGACAAATCTCTATGTCATCTACTCTGTAAAACATATATTTATACACAGATTTAAAATGAGCTTTTCATGAGCATGGGGACAGTGATAGTGAATGTGGTTTTTACTTGTATTTGTATCCCTCAGGACCTTTTGTAGAAATGATGTGTAGAATTGTCTGTGGCAGCCAAGGTGGGACATTTCGCTCTGTGCTGTCTGTGAAAAGAACTTTTAAATGAATCAACCTTGCTGATTTTTGCTGGAAAGAGATAGAATCTTATATAGCACATAAGGGAGATGCTGGATCTGGAAGTGATGCTGCTGCACCTCCAAACTCTAGGTCCAGCAGGCAGAGTGTGTGTTCCCAGCAGGCACACGGGCACAGGTGTCCATGCAGCAGGACGTGTGTCACACAGACAGACAGACACAGACAGACATTCAGCACCTGCACAAACACAAAATCATCGATGACACCACCCTCTTCCCTTCTCTGGCTCAGGAAAATGTCTCTTAGCAGCTGGTCTTATCCACTGGGCTGCCTGCTCTCCTGTGATGGGCCTGAGAGGAGCTGGGGCTGGGTGTTATTGAAGTTCCCTGCTTTGCCATTGCTCCTCCATGCCTCCACTTTCCTCTGTGGAGGTGACCTTTTCCCTGCAGAAGCTGACATGTGTAGAATAGAACTAAAAATTATCTGCTTTGAAATACTGGATAGAAGTGGAGTGAACTGGTGTTTGAAGAGGTTAATAGAAATCTAGGGACAGCAGCTGCTGTAGAGCACTTATAGGCAATCTGCAGCAGTTGTGAAATGCTAACAGCCAGCTACAAGGCTAAAGTCTCCTTCACATGATGAAATAAAAGTGCCAAAAAAATTGTACTTGCTTTTACGTTTGTGAGCCTTGTGTATATTATATTTTTCAGCAGAGAAATGATGTAGGTTCTGAGTGTTCATTCGTCATCTTGCATCACAACACTTTTGTTTAAATGGAAATTCAGAATTCAAAATACTGAGCAAAAAAATGCTCATAAAATGGAATAAATTCAGAGCTTTTACTCAAATTTTCTAGAATTTTGGCAAATTACATCTGCAGATTTGATCTTTATGTCTTCCTGTTTCCTATTCTGAAGGTTGAAAATATGATTATAAGTAATAATGATAATACTAATAACAGTGTAGTAATATAGGGTGTGGTCTCTGATTAAATAGCTGTGCTCATGCAGAACGGTGACTGCCTGAATGCTTTTCCAGCAGTGTGAACCACAGAATAGCCTTGGTTGGAAGGCCCTGGCAGTGATTTTCCACTGGTTCCTCTCATTTGTGTTTCTTATAGAGGTGATGGATCTTGGAATCGTTTGGAGACATGAAAATCAAATTAATTGCATCAGACTTTGCAGATTTTTTCACTTGCCTCCAACGGGTGGGTGAGACATGAAAGCTTAATGCATGCATCTGATGTCTGCTAAGACTGAAAAGGATGACTTTCCAAGACCTCTGAGATTTTGGGCTCGGGAACATGCTCATGAGCAGCGGAAGGTCACAGCTGACACTGAGCAGCTGGGCCTGCTTTGAAAGTTTGTGGTCTGAGAGCAGTAAGATAAACAGCAGCTCATCAGAGTCCTACTAAAAAATAAATAGAGCATGTTATCCCCAACTTTTGAACAATTAGGAAAAAGTACTATCATGATGAGTGTGGACTTTATTAGTTTTAGTTTTAAAAAAGTGTCCAGAAGGCTCTGACTTGTGGGAAATTGGTTTTGGTCTGGAGGAAGAGAACAATATTGTTCACAGTGGTTCAGTTATTTAGCCCATGCTCTTGGCAAAAATAGTGATTGGTTTTCACTTAAATCAGTTTCCTTTATGTACAGCTGATATTCCAAGTTCAGTTCATGGACCTGAATGTGTATTCCAGCTAATTATTCCTAAAGATTTTTTGTGACTAAGTTTAAATATTTATTCTGCAATTTTCCTTCTGTTTATAGCTTCATACAAAAGTGGCACCACAGAATTCTGGTCTCTGAGCTGAATATGAAGCTAATGGTCCTGAACTCACATAATTTGCCATGTATTTGGCCCCTCTTCTCTTTTTTAAAAACAAATTATGATAACATCTATTGGTTTTAATTTTAATGCACTAGAATTAGCTGTAATAGAAGTTTTCCAAAGCACTGTAAGCAGAAGTATATAGAGTTATGCCAAAATGACTATGAATAATAGATCTGAAGAAAATCCTGGAAGTGCATGGCTTCCACGATGAGACTGCATTAGGCAGAACTAATTTGGCAAATTTACTATGTTTTAGAGATTGTTTATTTTTATTTTTTGTTACAATTTTTGCTCTGAAGAACCAGAAATCCACATGTTGTTTATCAGCTGTTGGGTGGGAAATTTGTAGTGTTTAACAAAGGAAATAGAATAAAAATACCAGGGTTTTTTTGTTTTGTTTTGGTGGGTTTTATTTTTTTTTCTTTTAGTAATAATTTGTCTGTTGCTTTAATGAATGTGAAAGAAATACATGGAGAAAAGTAAAGAGCTTTGTTTGTTTCTTCTACACACACTCTATAAAGGTGTATCTTCAGACTGTCTCCACAAAGAGCTCCAAACCATCAAAGAACCTCAGAACTGTGTTAGTGTCTCCAGGGGACCTATTATAATTTAGCTTTTCCTATATCCTATAATTTAAGTGGTTGGCAAAATTAGGATTGAAGAGCTGGGGAAAAGATCACTAAAGGATTTTGCCTTGTCTGAACTTTGATGACAGATTAGATGCTTTTCCAGAATTCATCTTTTCAAGCTGCTTCAAGCAGAAGACTCAAGTATAAAATATCTAGAGGAGTTCTTCAGGTTATTTCTGCATGGTCATGTTAACCTTCAAACTGGGCAACGACAAATGCATGGGAAACTCAGATGAACAACAGGGCATCTCCTATGCTCTTTGCAGCTTCTCTCTGTTCACTTTGAATCTGTGGTTTGGTGGTTGAGCTGGAATGGCTGCCAAAAGGTGACGTTAAAGAATGTTCTGGGGTGATGAAGGCAGAGGGTGCACTACACCTTCCAGTGACAGCATGACTGTAGATGTTGTTAAACCAGCTGTGAAATCATCCCCAGGGTACCACAGGGCACAGGAGACGGTGTAAAGGAGACTTGAAAATGAATGGGGAGTGCAGCTCTAAAATCCCATCACAGAATTGGTCGCTGGTAAAGCAGACACAACGTCATCTTCAGACCAGGAGTGTTTTGTATAAGTACTGTAATTTCCATCTCCCCTCCTGCATTTCAAAACTACTAGAGATTATTATATTGACTCCAGATGATTGTGAGATAGAACTGACTTGCAGCTCTGCTCCCCTGTGTGGAAAAGAGTGACGTCAGTTTCAATCAAAGTTGTGGTCATTTTTTTATTCAGCCTTGTAAGTGTCCTTTTGTTTCACTTTCAATACATTGAGCAATGTATTTGCTCAATATATTACAAATATGATTGACTAGATATTTCTGATATGAAATTGCTTCTGGAAAATGTATACTGGTTAGTTTCCATAATATATTTCATATTGCTGTTCTCTTAGTAGTTCTCAGAAGGGAAACCATCACTTAAGCCATTTGTCCAATATGGCTATAAATCAGTGGACACTACACTGCAGAAAATATTCCTTCATTGGCAGGGACTTCAATGAGATGACCTCATCATATTTTCCATCTCCAGTATAGAGGTGTCTAAGATTTATTACAAACTTAATATAAATTCAAGACTATGGATATGTTTTTATGACTTATTTTCACGACAATGACAAAAAAAGGCCAACATAAGTACAAGATAGCTTTATAGTGTCAGGATATTAAAATATGTCTATCCAAGTTTATGGTGAAATTTAAGTAGGAAGCATCTGAAAATGACTATTTTCTCATCTCCGCTCTTTTCTACTATATAAAACCAATTAATTCTATTACAGAGAAGCAATGTTCTTCCTGTCAATTCAATACATGACTTAAAAAAGAAAATTTCAGTTTCAGGATTATTTTAAAACAGCATAATTTGCTAATCTTTTCGAACCAGATGGCATATAATCACTTCTCATATTATGACAAAGCCTTAAAGTAGAAGCCAGATCTAACAAAGAGGCCAGCCCTGAGTAAGACTTCTTGTCTGCTTCATTCAGAGAAGCAGTCTGCTTACCTCTTAACTGATAGTTCCCTCATCCTGAGATTTTTAGATGTCAGTAAGAAAGCTCTTTTATCCTGAAAACCCCCAATACATAACACAATGTCTAGATGCCAGCCCTCCAACTAAATGTCTTTGGAAACCAGAAAAAAAGACAGGGACAAATTTAGTATCTCAAATGACTTTTTGATATTACTGGACAAGGTAAACCCCAAAAGAGTTTCAGAGATGCTGGTGCTAGGGCACCAGTAGCTAATACTGAAGGATTATCGAGATGCTTAAAGAAAAGCTTAGGAGTAATGGAGGAGCAAGTGAGGAGAATATCTCAGTTTGGGAAAGGTCAAAAGGACACTTCTTAGGAGTGAGACTGAAGGCTGGGCAGGACCACACAGTGAAGAGTTATACCAAACAATGGAGCAAGAAGACAGAGCCAACTGGAAGCAGAAATGGGATTTACAATACCATGTATATTCTAAAGATCTGATAAAGATGAGATGGTGAAACTTAGCATTGTCAAGCAAAGCCCAGTTGTTTTTCAGAACAGATCTGTGGAAGAAGACATGAACTGTGGCAAACAAGGGACTGCTGTATCCTCATCTCAACTTTGCTCCAACTGTATGTATGTACAAGTCATGTGCCGAATGGGAATCAGGACTAATCTGGCCTTCCTGGAATCCAGATCTTTTCAGTGGGTGATAGATCAGACCACTGAAACTATCCAGGCTACTGTTTACAGGATGTTGGACCAGTTCCTGAGGTCATAGCATCTCCCCTTTTTGACTTAATCACATTTTCTCTTGGTTTTGCCATGCAACAAGGAAACAGTTTTAACTGTTTTTTTGCCATACCCTTTCTCAAGGCTGAGGTCTTGGGCATATTCTTGTTTGAATTTGTCAGCAGATGCAACAATTACGCAATGGCAGGGATGGCCACGGTGCTTATTGGTGCTTTATTTTGCAACTGTGGTCAGCCCTTCTGAGCCTCCTTTAGCCATGATCATCAGATGGCCCTTCAAGTTTCCTTTAATGATATCCACTCTTGGTTTTGCCATGCATCAAGTTACACTCTCCAGCCACATCACAGAAGCCATCTCAGACTTTCTAAACAGTGACAAATTGCATCAAGCATACCACACACCTAAAATTTTGTATAAAGTGTGTTTCTTTGCCTCTTGTCTGTGAGGGTGTTCTACATGTTCAACATATGCAGCACATACAGGCAGGAAATCTCAAGATAAAAATGCAATGTGCCTTGTCTAGACAAACACCAGTGCCTTTATTTCCTGGGAGGGAATGTCTGATTACATCAAGCTTGTTGGTGATTCCCTAAGAGCTCTCCAGACAAGAACAGTTTGAGACTTGTGCACTCATTAGAGGCCTTTGCCCATGCAGGAACTCTTGTCTGGTGTATGACAGACATCTGAGGATACTACCAGGGAATATCATATCTTTGGGATGAGTTGGCACAGTTGCAACATCAGCATGGCTGGCAAAAATGAATTTGAGGCTGGGAGGAGACTGTTGGTAGGAATGATCTGGGAAGAAGGATGGAATTGAACAGATGGGATCATCATCCACAAGCAAAAAGGGAAATAGGGGAACCCAGGATGTGTGATGATCCAGATGGATAGAAAATGTCAGACAGAAATGGAAACATGAGAGGCAAAAACCTGCCAGAGGCAGCAACATAGCTAAAGGAGCTATACATGAGCAGACAAAGAAAGGAGAAGTGAGGGAAGAGGAAGATAGAAGAGCTGTTGGACATCCAGGACTTCTGTGGGGAAGAAATTATACAAGTGTGACAGGAGTGTGTGAAATGTGATGCTTAAAAAGGCGGTGATGGGGAAAAATAACATCTCTCCCAGATGTTTGTATTTTCAAGTGAAAAAAGACTATTTATAATAGATATCATATATTTTTAACTTCCAGATAAATATTTTAAATGCCAAATTCATATACCAATGAAGTCAATATCAAAACTCAAGGTCTAATCATTGCAAGGATGCTGCCCACACACATATACAATATGTATGCAACACTGTTAGGGGAAAAAAAGTTTTACTTTGTTGTCATATGAATTGCCAAAAATAAATAGATTAATTTTAGGAAAAAGATTTTTCTCACCTTCACCTCTGTACTTTCCATCAATATTTGAATGCCTGCATGTCTTGAAGACTTCAGAGCTGGCTGCCCATTCATTAATGCCTCATTAGTTATTTATCACAGACCTAAGTGCTGGAAAACTGTTTTTCTTGGACTATGCAGTTGTTGCTTCCATTACATTATTTCCACATTATTGGCTGCTGTTCTGTAACTTTTTGCTGGCAATAAGTTTTTTCAGGTCACAGTGTTCCATGGCTTAGCTTCTCACCAAGACCAGGTAACAAGAAGGTAAACAGATATGATCACTGGCATAGAAAATGGAAGAGATATTTTCATATTTGCAGGAATGCACTTACAGATCCCATAGATTCATAGGAGCATAGGAGAGACCAGTATAATCTAGTTTTTTTCACCAGGCACAGCTTGTAGATTTTTTGAATGTATCATAAAAACCAGGATCTTAAATTTAAACACTCTTTTTTATAAGTATGTGATATTTCAATGATTATTTTGATAAGAAGTGCCTTGGAAACATCTGTGTAAGGACACCTATAATATAACACTTGTGGTACTCCAAGACTAATAAATTTAAGTAGTGAAAAAATGAAAGAGTGGTTGTTAGACTGAACTCACTGCTTAGGTGAGTTTTGACAGGTTTTCTTTTTGTTTACAAGAGGAAAGGAGTTGCTTGATTTGGTTATTTTCCAAAACCACCTTCTTGAGTTTTCACATTGAAGGAGGAAGAACATCAGCTCCACAAACTGGAAGTTCAATTATAGTTCACAGCTTACTGGTCCAATTGAAGCAAAATTGTTTTTGCAGGTATGTAAATGTGCTTCAGTTGTGTAGGATCTCCACTTTTAAGGTAATGGTGGAAACATGAGCCCGTGCTCATACACTGGGTATTGAATCAGTCTTTTGATGCTTTGCTGCTGCTGACAGGTTTCTTTTGCTTGTGTATAATTTCCTGCTAAGACTGGGAGAAGTGTGTGTCTCTGTGAAGCCATGGAGTGTGGAAGGTGTTTGGCTGCAGAGCTGGAGGTGCTCAGAGACCTGTTGCAGCTGCACTCTCAAATCCTGCCTCCTTTCTGTGAGGCTGTGGGGAGAATGTTTTGCTCTGACTGATGTACTCAGCACCCCTCTCTTTGTCTGCATTTGCATATCAGTCATAATGGAGAGTCTGTGGAGTCTCTCTGGATTTAAAGCTGCCATATCTTTCCTTTCCTTCCCAGTTCTCTGTGCTGAAAGTGACAGAAGTAAAGTCTGTTTCCTCTCTACACTGCTCTTGGAATACAGGTGTTAGCAGTGCCAGCTGCAACACTGTAATTAAAGCACTAGTGTTTTTACTCTGCTTATTATTCATTGCAGAAAGGTGTGTTCTCTTACAATTTGTTCCCAAGCAAAGAATATTTCAGTAAATTTGCCTATTTAATGGTTGCCATGTCTGCAATTTCCACCTTGACAATGCCCATTGGTAAGACATTCTTTGGAATGTTTTTGGAAGACATTCTTTGGGGACACCTATATTTTGTCATAGGTTTTCATGCAGTCTATCCTCCTATAAGTGGGATCTTTCAGGAAATCTGTCAAGTATACTGAGAAGATGGCTTATGAAGAGATAAGAGCAACCAACCTTCAACACTCTCAAATGACTAGTCATCAAAATGCACAGCACTGGATTTTGAAAAAGCCTCTGTTTATAGTGTTTGGAATATGGGTACTAAAATATGTCACTTAAAGAGTATTCTCCCAGGGTATAACAGGACAGAAAAAGTACTGTTTTGATCTGGTAATTGTACTTGACCTTCTGAGGGAGAGAGACTTACATGTGATAAATAAAGGTAATTTTCCAATAACTGATTATAGCTTGTGTTCTGATGTGTTGGATGCTCCCCCTGCACTCTGGTAATTTTTAACTGAGATTAGATAACACTTGTGAAGCCCAGAAATGGCATGGACTAACCTGAGGTGAATGTACTAAAAAAGAGGTTGAGCACAGTATGTAACTTTTAATAAATAAATAGTTGTCAAATCTCCACTTAGTAAGCAACTTGATCAATAGTACATTGTGTCCTCTGGGGCTAAAAGATGCCCACAACACCATATCATATACAAGAAATTCCAAAAAGAAAATTTAAAACTTGAACTGAATGTCACAATATAGAAATTTCCTTTTATGTTTTTAGCACTTATCCACTTCAAATTACACCGAAAAAAGAATAAATTCATTCTTTGCAGTCAGTTTGCAGCACTTCTTAAAAACTTCTGGTACCTTGGATTCTTTGAATGAATATCTTAATCTTCTGTTACACTTCAAATGTAATGATCTTTGTGTTGTGATCTACTTTTAGTAATACATCTTACTACTGTCTCAATTTAATTTTATGTTACTGATAACAGACCATGAAGAGTGAGTAACAATAATAAGAAGAAGAATTGGCTGAGCAAGGTTTGCAAAGGTAAAAAAAGGAAAGTTTTCACCTTCAGGAGAGAAAGAAATAGCTTTGTTTTGAAGCATAAAAGTTGAAACCTGATATGTGTAAAAATTACAAATGTTTGCAATCCTTGTAGATGCTTTACCTAACAGAATGAAACATCAAAGGGGCTGACTTTCTAATTCCTCCTCCAGTAAAGACTCATTATCACTCACAAACATTTCAAATAGTGGACAAAGTGGGCAAAATCAGGTCCCATTCTGAGTAAGCATAGGCATTCAAAGGTTATAATTCAATAGCATATTTAAATAAGAAGTTTAAGATTTCATTTTACTTTAAAATGTTCTGTTTCATTCAATTCCAGACTAAAAAGAATCTTAAGTGAAAAGATGTACTTTCACAAGAAATTAGCCAAAATATATAGACATGCCTTTGTTCATGTGAAAGGTCTTACCAGCGTGGTATGATTGCAAACAAAATGATAGAATAATGCACAAAAATGCTTGTTTGGAGAAAGATCATCTTGTAAATATTGTGTAAGAAAGCTATACAACAATAAAGAAGAAAACTAGAAAGATAGATGGTGAAGGGCTTTAAGTGGAAGCCGTGTGAGGAGCGGCTGAGGGCACTGGGTCTGTTCAGCCTGGAGCAGAGGAGACTGAGGGGAGAGCTCAGTGCAGTTACAGCTTCCTGTGAGGGGAAGGGCAGGGACAGGCACTGAGCTCTGCTCTGTGGTGACACTGACAGGACCCCAGGGAATGGCCTGAAGCTGTGTCAGGGAAGGGTTAGGTTGGATATTTAGAGAAAGGTTCTTCATCCAGAGGGTGGTTGAGCTGTTCCACTGAACAGGGAAGTGGTCACAGCACCAACCCTGACAGAGTTCAAGAAGTGTTTGGGCAATGCTCTCGGGCACAGGGTGTGACTCTTGGGGTTGTTTTGTGCAGGGCCAGGAGTTGGACTTGATGCTCCTTGTGGGTCCCTTCCAACTCAGGATATTCTATCATTTTATGAACCATTCCATTAAGTTTTCTAAACTGTGAGTAGGAAATTCTTCAGGTGGTTAAAGCGTCGTCTGTGCCTTATCTCAATGGGCATGAATATGCCAGCTGACAGCTTATAGATGGTGTCACCTTTTCAAAACCAGTATGGATCTATCCCTGATTTTAGAAAGAGAGGGTTTAGATGACTGTGGTAAAAGGTCTGTTCTTTTCAGGTTGCTCCTTGGGGTCTCCTTTGGAGTTTTTCAAGACTTCAAGGATCTAAGCTCTAAGTGACCTTGCTTTAATTCAGTGTCAGTTCTGCTTTGAGGAGGAGCTTGGACTTGATTGTCTTATGAGACCTTTCTGAGTTATGCAAAGAAGGACACTCTACAGTAAGGCTGTGAAAGCTGTGTCCTGGGGAGGCACAGAGTGCAAGATACATCCCTGTTTAAACAGTCTGGCTAGAATAGGCTGGTCTTAGCATGGTGGCTTTTATGGGCCTCAGTCTTTGCTGTCTAAGCCTTCCTCTTAATATTATGAACTGATGTTATTTATGACAAAAAAGTTGTGACTAAAACAGGCAACATAAAAATTTTTCCTTGAGTAGATGAATCCCAGAATGGAGGGCTCATTAATTCAGAAAGCATCAGCCTCATGGCTGATTATTGCCAGCATTTTTACAGCTGCTTCATGGCAAGGATGATATCACTAAAACTCACTTGGGGTGAATCATTCAGATGGGGTGGGCCAACATTTACCTTCCTTTTTTGCTCATATGTTTTATTTAATGAGTATTTTATCTACCTGATTTTCACATCAAGATATATTGGAACATGATTGTCTTGGTATCTCACCATCACTTACAGATTTTAATTTTCCAGCAAGAGAGGTGGGAACAGCCATCTAAAGAGGACAAACAGAAGAACATGGGTAGGTCACATTGCCAAAGTCTCATATGACGACCAAATAGGAAATGTTACCTTAATCTCTGCAAATCCAATCAAATAAAGGAGCTGACACAGTATGAGTGAGAAACAGTTCATAGTCTGTCTAACCAATATCCTGTTTCTGATGGTGAGTCACACCAGTTGTTTCAAAAGAATATATGGAAAACTGAAAATAGACTTATAGGTGTGGAAGATTATACTAGCAAAGTTTCACCCTAACCCCTAGTAGTTACAGATTTGTTTAGCTTTCTAAAATATTTCTTGGACATTGATAACCATGGCAACTTTTAATTTATATGAGTAACTTCTTACATTTTCCTGAGAACACAAAAGTGAAATATCAATGAGAGAATCCTGAAGCTGAATGGACAACTCTGATTCCCAACAGTTTTATGGAAAATAACAGTGGCTTTGCTTTTAATTTACACACATTTCCCAGTACACACTAATTTTAAGATGACAAATGCAATGTCTGCAATTTAAAGAAGTACAGTTATTTAAAACTTTAATTTTTTTTTCAGGTTATGCATTTCTCTCCCATATAAATAGTCACTCAGGTGAGACCAGAGCACAGGTACATACATATATACATGTGCATACACACCTTTCCCTGAAGACTAAATGTGCTCCTCTTCCTGCAGAAAATAAAAATATCTGCTAAATATTTTGTGCTCAAAGAGAAATGAAAGGTGGGTAGTTTAACCTTTGCTTTTTCAGTCATTAAGTGGTGTTCATTCTGCATAATGTTATAACATGAAATCATGCTTTTTCTTTCCTGTGATTCTTATACTGCTTTAATATCTGATATAAAAAATACTACTACAATTAATCACTATCCTCAAATTGCTTCCTTTATTGCATTGAGTTGTTGAGACAAACTAGAATAATGTAATCATTGGGGACAGTATTAAAAAACAAAATCAAGGATATAGACTCCTGAGAAATTTGAGAAAATGTTCATATTTGAGAAACCTGGCTTAAAATATTTCCAGTCTAAGGGTTATACCACTTGCACCTCCCTTTTCAAAGGATATTGGGATGTCTCTAGCTCTGGGCAACAGCTTCTGGGAAAGGTAAGGCCAACACAGTCACACTTGTGATGGATGCCTGGTAATTTGTGACCACGAGTTAGCAGCATCCCTGTGCACTGACATCTGCACTAGGGTGCACAATGCCCTGTTTTGCTCCCCTAGGGGCTCCTCTTCTTCCATGGTGAGGAGCAGTTCTGCCAGGAGTGGACTGAGATAGCAGGCACCTTGCAAGTGGCACTGAACTGAAAACTCCAGGAGAAGAATGTTGACTTTTTTTAGAGAAATATTTTCCTCCTTAGAAATGCTAATGAGCCGGTACTTAAGGAGGACAATGGATGTTGCTAAGCCCGGCGGGCCTGTGGGTGCGGCCCCTCCCTGTCTGGGGGTTCCTCAGGGAGGGACAGAGACCCCGCGGNATCTCTGCGGTCGAGCCGCCATTGGCGTCTGCTCCCCGAGCTGCCCCACAGCGCCCCCTGCAGCCGCGGGGGAACCATCGCACCTGCCCTGCCCAGCGGAGCCACAGCGCCCCTGCCGGCCGGGACCGGAACTGCACCGAGGGGAAGGTGCCTGACACCTGAGAGCAGCTGCCAGGGGGTTCTCTGGGTCTGGTTTGGTGTCACCAGTACAGTTGTTGTCTGTTTACCTCATATAAACACTTAGTAAAGATCTGTTATTCCTATTCCCTATCTTTGCCTGAGAGCCCCTTAATTTCAAAATATTACTAATTCGGAGGGAAGGGGGGTTCACATTTCTCATTCCAAGGGAGGCTCCTGCCTTTCTTGGTAAACACCTGTCCAAACCGTGACAAAGAACCAGTGGCAGATCCAGGAAAATAGTGGCAGGATTTAACTTCTGATCTGCACTGGAGTCTGAAAGAACTGACAATTCAAACCATGGTCCCAACTCCCCTGAAATGGCAGCAAGCACAGGACTGTGAAGCCTCCCCAGTCCCTCTCCTGCCTCACACAGGGGCTGTATGTACTCCTGTCTTTCAAACAAGAAAGGGTTGTTTGTTTAAAGACACAGTCAAAGCCTGAACCTCAGGGATCTTTGACTTCTTGAGAAAACCTGCTTTTTACTCTTTTACCTTCCAGCTGGCAAATTTCTTATTGTTAAATATGTGTTCACAAAATTAACCAAAATGGTCTTTAGGCAATTTAATTAAAATTTTCTATTCTCCTAAGGGCTTTGTCTTGATACACTCTCTTTTTTTCTGTTAAGCTCAACTTTTTACGTCTGCCCAGCAATTCCAAGTTCTGTCGCAGTTTAATCACATGTGGTAAAATATATAAATTAAGTTTTAAATGAAATATAAATCTTTCTTTCAAAGAAAGTCCAAGTATGGATAATGTATTGTCTTAAAAAGTATTTGTTACATTCATGTACTGATAGTCTAGGAAAATGGGAACTGCTGACTTTTTAAAAATCCTACAAGGTGAAGGTGAATACAATACCAAATGAAATGGTATCCTATTAAATTAATATTTGAGGCACTAAAAAGAAATTAAAGGCTGGACCCTTTAAGCTGATAGGATAATTTATAGCATATGCTATGGCATTTTGCTGAACTGGGCTGCACAGCTTAACAGTCAGCACCCTGAAGTATTTGTCTAAGAAACCTAGCAGTCAGCATAATTCAAAAAGGGAATTATTCTGGTTTCATTTTACCTTATGCAAAAAAGATATATTTTGGGGGTCTATTACCATTTGGGCTGATACCTTAAATTAATTTTTATGCTTTGTTAGAGCTTTTTACCTACAGTCAATTGTAAGAAGTGAAGCTGCTGGAAAGAGGGCCATTCTGAGCAGTTTCTCTCAAAATACTGTAATCTACAGCACAGGACAGTGGCAGGAAAGCTTTTCACTATATGGATTAAATGCATTTTTCCTGGTTATTCTGACCGGTAAGCACTTCACCTCTGCCTGAAGCCAGCAGGGTGGGTCCTGGTGCTGTGCAGCATTCTGAGTAGTTCTCCTGACCTGGTCCCAGATGCTTTGTACACCAATGCCTACTACTTCCTGGACTCAGCATGAATATCCCAGAGACTCCCATCCACCTTCATTGCTCCTTCAGTGTTCATTCAGGTGAGGGCTTTGGGCCTTACCTATTGTAAAGACTTCTAATTTTTCCATAGTTCACCATTTTACAATCACTGGCCCAAGGTTTCTTATCAACGCTGAAGAATTCCCTGCTGTCAAAGGGAATGCTTGATGCAGCATCCTGTGTGAGCCATTCATGGTGTTCAGACCTGGTAACTTGCTTGGACCATCAGGCATTACAGAATCACAGAATCCATTAGGTTGGAAAAGACCTCAGTCCAAACCCTGCCTTGTCAACTAGACCATGGCACTAAGTTCCATGTCCAGTCTTTCCTTAAACACCTCCAGGACTGTGACTCTACCACCTTCCTGGGAAACCCATTTCAATGCCCAGTTACCCTCTCTGTGTAGAACTTCTGTCTAATGTTCAACCTAAACCACCCCTGGCACACCTTGAGGCTGTGTGCTCTTGTCCCGCAACTGCTGGCCTGGGAGGAGAGACCGACCCCCCTCCTGGCTAGAGCCTCCTTTCAGGCAGTTGTAGAGACTGATAAGGTCCCTCCTGAGCCTCCTTTTCTCCAGGCTGAACAATCCCAGCTCCCTCAGCTGCTCCTCTTGTGCGCCAGGCCCTTCACCAACTTCTCTGCCCTTCTCTGGACTTGCTCCAGTCCCTCAATGTCCTTCCTGAACTGAGGGGCCCAGAACTGGACACAGGATTTGAGGTCTGGACTCACCAGTGCCAAGCACAGAGGGACAATCTCTGCCCTGGTCCTGCTGGCCACACTGTTGCTGATCCAGGCCAGGATGCCATTGGCCTTCTTGGCCACCTGGGCACACTCTAGTTCTTGATCAGCCTCTGTCAGCTGTCACCAAGGTCCTTTTCTTCACTGTACCACTTTCCAGGCACTCTGCCCCAGCCTGTAGGGCAGGGGGTTGTTGTGGCAAGCTAAATACTGAGAGTTGGTGAAGCTAGTGTCCCCCAAATCTGTACCTCCCTCCTTTCAAACTCATCTTCATGATGGTTGAGTTTCCTGCTGTAGACCTAAGAGATAAAAAATAAAGGGAACATCTGAGGCAAGACTCTCTGCTATTACTGCTGAGCTACTGACCATGGAAATAACATTTAAAATGTAAAACCCAAAGAGCATCTTGCAATCAAGACCATAATCTTTCTGTTCCCCTCAGTCTACTTTCATCCAGAGATAAGTGGATGAAGGCTGCAGAATATGTCACCAAAACTGCAGCTACTTCTCATACCATTTGAAGGCCATAATTGATTTTAGAGCAGGCCTTTAAACCAAAAACTGGTTTGTTACCTTGAAGAATGTTCCAATTTCTAAGCATGATTGATTTTGACAGTTCTCATGTAAAGTGACCACTGTAATGATATGTCAACTGTTATGCTGCTGTGAATCAAATCTGCTGAAGAAATGAAGGTTTGCCCTTTCAAAAGATTATCATTTTGCATAGTCCACAGTTTTGCTTTCTATTTTGCTTCAGGAAAATCACTTTTGTAACTGTCAAATATTTAATAAATGGACTATAAAAATGAGTCATTTTCCAAATTAATTGGCCTAAAGCAGAAATAAAATGTCCTTGCCATTATAGCAGTTCCCCATTGTAACCATATTTCAACATATCTCAAAGCCTGAACAGAGTTCAACGGAGGTTTTATTTTGTTTTTTTTTTTTGGTGCCAAGCAAAAGTACAACTATTTTATAGAACATCACGTAAACCACATAGAATTATTTTGTTGTCTCAGTCATCTAATTTTTACTGTTTAAAGTTTAGGTAAACAAACATACACTCAAAACTCTTTTGGCAAGAAAAGAGTTTGTGGTACACTGTAAAATTATTATTCAAAATTATTGCTGTATGTTATAAACACAGAAAATAAAAGCATTGTTAATAAACGTACTCAGCTTATTTTTTCTTATTCTAAGTGATTCTTTTAGGGTTTGCCATACATAAATGGCAGAAAGGGCTAAATTATTGTAAGTTCATCTGAAATGACTTTATTTCTGAAATTAAGTAGCACGTCTTCTCTCCTTCTGTCATGTTTTTTCAGTTGTAGAAGTAACTAAGCTTCACTGTGAAGTCCCAAGTTTCTGTCTTCAAACAGTCCTGGTAATAACATTACATTTTAAAAGAGACAAAATTTTAATGTAGATTTTAAAAATGCTGAAATAGATAGAAGATTAAAATCCTTTGCTTTTTCCCTGTTTGTTTTTTTTTTTGTTTTCCTTTTTTTTTTTTTTGTCTTTTTATTGCACTTACACATGTATAGTGAGAGTCTTTCTAAAGAACTGTTTCTGGATAAATGAAAGCTACACAGTAACAGAAATTGGATCTATACTGGACAAATGCTTAGTTTGTTCTCTACACAACTCCAGAAGTGAAAATATAGCCCTGTTAAGCTGCAGTGATCAGACAGAGCAGCTCAGCAGGGTATCCACAAAGCTACTTCAAACGGGTTTTGGCAGGTCTTTTACAGTTGTTTCTCAAAGCCCTCTTGTGGTCCATTGCAAAATAATGTAAGGCTAAAGTACAAGGCAATTACAGTGATTCATGTTTTGGAAAACTGGGCTCACAGGAGGTAGAGTGGGCTGCTCAGGTGTTATAAATCCCTCTGCCTGCACAGATGTCAATACTGATTTATACTATACAAGGGTTTGATAATCTCAGCTTGTAAGAAAAGGGTTCCCTAAAGATGTGATCCAAAGACCAATGAAGTAATTGGGAGGTTTTCCATTAATTTCAGTGACTTTTAGATCAATCTGTAAGCATTTCATGTTGATTTAAAAAATAAAATACAGGTAACCCTGGAAGCAAGTGCAAACACACACACACACACATATATATAGTTAAAAAGACATATCCAAAACATTAAACTTCAAATAAAACTTGAAATGAGAAACAGATTCAGAAACTTTAAGAACTGTAGGCAATGAATTCCACAGATTATCACGGCTCTTACAGGCTGTGCTTTGCAATCCCACTATACCTTACTTTGGCTTTCATCTCCACTGTGAAGTGAATGTGAAAACACACACCAGTACAAGCATGGTATGATTACAATGCAGAGAGAAGGGTTTAGAGCAAAGACTTGGAGCTGGACAATTAACGAGATGAATTTTGACTGGCGTGTCCAACTAAATCTACTGTGCTCTGTCCCATTTCCATTTTTTCCCCAATGTTTTTTATCTGACCAGTGGAGGCCCAAAGTGTCACATTTCAAAGGAAATTTGTGCCTGAGAGGTGTTTGATTGACTTCCTATAGAGCTGTATGCATTAGCACCTACAAAATCGAGTGACCACTGTGGGTGTTGGTTGGAGGTCAAGCAGAAACACCTTTCATTTTAGCAGAAGTGCTGTTACCTTGTGCTGGAACAGGCTGCTTGTGAACAAGCATAAATTAGGACATAGATGTAGACATTGACCTCTTGAATAAAAATCCATGTTATTGCATCTTTGAGCACGCAGCCTTGATAAGCACGTGAGGTCTCTTGCCACTGAAATTCAGAAATATATTTCTGTCATATTTTTGAGCCTTATTTATCTTTTTTTCTAGCCTGGTGAGAGTTATTTACAATAACACTTCTAATCAGACCATCTTGGCTATTAGCAAAGTAATTCTTTGCATTTATAATAAAAATGATCTATGACCATTTTGAAAAGTTTTTTATTAATATTGCAAAGCATCACAATATAGGAAAAACCATTTTTCTCACACAGCCACATATGAAGAATTAAATAGTACTTCTATTGCCCATTTTATAAAATCATAAAAATCATGACTTCATTATCATAAAATAAATAATTAACTGACAATCAGTGACAATTTTTCTAGTCTTTGTCCAACATGCAGAGGAGAATCTGTATGTATAAAATTATTATAATAAACAATTTAGGGAAAATAAAAAGAGTCCTGGGTTTTAAAAAGACAATCTGGTTTCGAGTTATTAGAGGTCTAGAGCCAATTTTAAACACCATGAAAGAAAATTCAATTTTGTTGAGGTTAGTGATTTTTAAGGAGGTAGGAACAGTCCATTCTCTCCTGATGTTTTTATTTTTACTGTACTAAATAATGGTTTCTTGTTTAGAGAAAGACCAAAGTATTATGATTCTTTTTATTTGATTCATTTACAGTTTTAATGATTTCTGCCATTATTTTAAAATAAAGATCTATGGAGTTAGAATAGGAAATGAATACATTTTAAGCTTCTATAAAAAATATTCTTACTGTACCAAGTAATGTGTTAAGCTACACTGAAGTCAATATGGTCTCTTGGCAAAAATAACTTCTTGTTCTATACACAAATTCACATTTTCAAAGGACCGTCACCCTCCCACTGGAGAGCAGTACTGCTCCTGGCACCTTCACTCCTTTACATTCTTGTTTGGTGACAATCAGGAGAGGGGTTCTGTTGCTGACTCAAAAAATGAAGCCACCCCTGAGGTAAGGGACATGAAAAATGATGGGGGAAGTCACCATGGACAGTGCTGTGGCAGGCCAGAGTAGTCTGTCACTTCCCTGGAGGTACTGCTAGCTCTTTTCTTTCCATCAATGTCTTGAAGGTTGTCCACAGCCTTTTTTCCTGACTATTTCCCATGTTATTCCTGGTTTTTCTCCTTTACCCTTAATACCCATCTGTCTTTTACTGAGAACAGAAAAAATTGCCATCCCAGTAAACTTACTGAGATGTGGATCCAGAATCCAGCATGTTCCACATGAATACTTCTGTGGAAATCTACAGCTTTGGAAGAGGTTCTTGACACAAAAAGAAGGACTAGTTTTCCAGCCTTTGGCTTTTTGCTGTAGTATGAAAAGATGCCTTTTTCTTTTTCTTGGGCTCCCATGTGCATTACCTCTGATGAGATGATGAATCCTTCAATGGAAGAATTCCATAAATTCAGATCTTGCACGTAACTGGTGTTTTGTGGTGTCTAATTGACATGCATCTCTGCATTTATTCTGAGAAAGTAGGTGGGGTTGTAATAAGCAAAAATGGCCCTTTCCTGTCCTCTTCAGAAAATGAAAATCATCAGCTCAAACATAATTTTGTTACCCTTATTTTGTCAGGTTTTGGATGACTTTGAGTTATTGGTAAGGTTACACACAGCTTTAGCCAAAATAAGTTACATTCCCAGTTTTTGAACTGTTTGTCTTGATTTAATAGACAACATTATCATAGTAAATTACTGAAACAAAGTTAATTTTCTTTTACTTCTTTACCAGCATATGAATGGTATTGATTTCAGCTATTAAGAACCCTTTCGATACAGTTTGATACTGTATATCAAAGGCATTGTCATAAAAGTATGATGGAGGGTCATGTTTAGAAAGGATACTTGCCACAGGAAAGTCTGTCATGATCAAGTGAATGCATAGATTATGTGTTTTTCCATGCTAACATTATCAGGGAAACATATCCTGAAATATTTGATTTTTCAACTTGCAGTTGTTGAATATGTTTTCAAAATTTTCAGTTCTCTGCGAAAAGGAAATCTGTGCATGGAAGTTTCGTTCAAAAAACATTCCAAAAGTTGTAAAAATAAAGCTGAATAAGTAATAAATTATTCAAACCCATCTGGGGGCCTGAGTTATACTGTCTGTTTCTTGGCTCTAGGTGTCTATTCTTGCTGGAGTGTGTCATAGTTTCTGTTAGAAAGTGCAAAAAACCTGACCAGATGATGTCAGCACAGACAAGGTGGCTCCTGGCAGCAGATATTAAATAATGGCTGGCCTTAGACATGTGAAATGCATTTGGCTAGCTGGCTGCAGGCTGTACTGTGTGACCTCTCCTTCTAGGTGCTTTAGCCCCAGCCAGCAGTCCCTGGCACAGGGGTGTGAGCACAAGCCTGGAAATGTGTCCTTACTTCAGGCAGAGATGCAGAGGCAGCTCCCCACCCACCACTGGCTCCTCTTCGATTTCCTCTGGCAGAAACCCCCCCTGAAGCTTCCTGAGTTGGTGAACATTTTCCTCTGGAGAGAACAAAATGTATTAAATTAGGGGTTCCCAAAGTTTTCTTTCTGGAGGGCTATGTGATAGCTGGGAAGACCATAACACAAGCCTACAACCTAAAGGGTCCTCTATTCCCCTTCTCCTCTGTTCCAGACCCCACAAGGTTTTATATGAAGCCAGAGACCTGGTCCTTCTCTTTTCCCAGGTGCTGGGAAAACTGTGCTGGACTATGGCCCAGGTCTGGCAACGCCCAAGGAGGAGACCTTGCTGAAGTTTCTTGGGCTTAATGTAAAAGCATAAAATGAGTTGAAACTTCTGAAGCCTCCAGGATCCATCAGGTGAGTCAGTGTCAACCTCTGACCACTTATTTAAGTTCTGGCAGGAGGATTGCATCTTTCCTTTGGGAATCTCTGCACTAGAGGGGACCTGCCTTTCACCCTCAGCTGGCACTGTCATGCTATCCCTCCCATATTTGTTAAAAAATGCATCTCTGTACATATGCAAAAAGTAAAATTAAGTAAAACCCCATCTGCCAACCCACAGACAAACCCAAGAGTGCTTTGCCAACCAGGTAGCTGGATCTGGCTTCTGAATTGTTTATAAGTCCCTTCAGGTATAGTCTGAACTCTTCACTGAACACACTTGCTGCTCCTGTGAGACCTGGCTCAGCTTTCCTTGCTGCTGACGTGGAAATGTAAATCTCAGTTTCCTCTTCCAAAAAGTAAAAGCAAATATTGATCCATGTTTCAGGTTCTTGCATTTTCCTGTTTACCTTTGTCCAGCCTAGAACCAAGCAGCATTGATACTTTTAGACTTGACCTCTCTCTTTTGGAATTATTCAAGTCTTTGATAAGTCTGAAAAAGAACTGGTTAAAACATTTTCTTTTTCTTGCCCTTATTTGGTGGCACCCAGTGTCCCAGCCTGTGTGCAGCTCTGAAGAGCTCCTGTACTGGTGGTGCTGTCTGACTACCCTGCAACACCTGTCTCTCCCTCACACCAGCCTGCCCCTGGTACAGAGGGGAAAGAATCCCTATGAAACAGGAAGTGGTTTTCATCTATTCTTCTTAAACGAATTTTTACTGCAGAAAGCTACAGCTTAAATGAGCTCAGAGGCTGCTAATGGCTTCTACTTCCTAACACACATCCAAACACCTCCTGCTGCCCTTCCAGCTTCATTCACTGCAGTGCCTTCTCTCCCTCCTTTCTCAGGTTAGCTCAGGCTGAGACAGTGTGATGTGCTGCCCAGGAGGGATAAGAAGAGAGAAGAAGCAGAGGAAAGCAGCCAACCAGGAGATAGGAGTCCTCTGGCAGGGACAGTATGTGGCAGAAGTTTCTCCTATGCCAGCCAGCAGTCAGGAGATGTAAAAAGTCTGACTGGCATGAGCTGGGAAGTTCATAGTTGAAAGGTGTACACTGCCTCATCCCTGGTGGGCAGCAGAGTGCCTTGTGGGCCAGACCCAGCCTGCAAGTTGGCTGCAGTGCAAATCTGCCTTAAACCTAAGAATATAATTTTCCTTCTAGAATAACAAAAAAATTGCCCTTAATTTACTGAGCTATTTTGGAATACGAGATGCAATTGCTAGTTACTTGGATTGGTGTTGCTCCCTTATTTGAATTTTCCAGAGAATGATGTGCATGCCATCAGAAAGGCATGCAGCTCTGGTTCCCCCCTTCTCCTCACCTCATTCACTTCCACAGCAGCTCTTGACCTTGACAGGTTTGCTGCTCCTGCTACCTGGCCTGAAATAACAGCCTCTGCCCCACTGACTTCTTTTTCCACCACAAAGGTCTTGCTTAAACTTGGGGCTGCCTTCTAGAAAATGGTAGCATTTTCCAGCTAAAACACATGTGTTTTCTCCCTCTATGAAGAATGCCTTTATGCTTCCTCAGGAGATGGGCTCCAAATAGCACTGCTATGCCACTCTCCCCGGCCCCCTTGCTGATTTAGCATTGTCAGTAGCACAATAATTACCAGTTTACTCTCAATATTCTTTGATGACCTTGACAGGGCACCATATTCTAAAACCTCCTTCTAGAATGGAGGATTTTTCCCAGTTGTTCAGGTAATATAAAAATCTGTTTTTGAAAAACACCCCAAACCTCTGGCTATAGCCCTCAGTCTTAGCTCACAGATAGGTACTATGGGTGGAGGAAGAGCGTTCAAGGACTGTGGTGACTTGAATTTCCTAGTAAGTGGTTTGTGGTGTTATTACTCCACTGGTCTTTCCCACAGTAGTAGACAAACCCATTTAAAATGCCCAGGGCTTCTTGTTTTCATATGAAATAAAATCCTCTCTGCTAGGTAGAAGCAAACTCTGATTCTCTACCCTGCATTTCCAGTGGTTTGCACAGATCAGTACTTTGTCTTCCTATTTCCCTTATGATCAGAAGCAATCCTCCCTGTGATTGATCCAGCTCCTGTGCTGATCCCACTTTCTTTTCTAGCCAGCAGATGAGAGCATCTTTGCTGTCTGGTCTGATCGTTTTGCTGAATATTACAGATTTGTGATTCACTATTATATTCCAGTAACTTTTTGACCTGCATTAGCAATGAGGTAGTTTTGTTCTAGGCTAGCCTGTACTGTCACGTCCCACACAGAGATTTTTTTTGTGGCTGAATGCCTGAGATGATTTTCTAAATCTCTGCAAGCTTTTCCAGTTCTCATTTCTATACATGTATTTTGGTACAAGAAAATAGGGCAAAGGGAAATTCTAGCTTCTCTCCATTCCCTGATTCTCTTGTCTAGTAGGAAGTACTTAATGATCGTTCTTTCTAAGGTTTATTTCTAAGGATTCTTTCCAAGGTTTCTTTCTAAGTTGAGAAATTTCCCTGGACATTCTGATCTAGAGAAGGAAAAGAAATGCATCCAGGCAAAAGCCACAGACTTTTGGGTCTACCTATGGATGTACACATGAAACCAAGAAGCACAGTCATTATGATACAGGATTTAAGACACAGCAAACTCAGTATTTTGGTAGAATACAGAAGAAAGAGTGAGAGGAACCAGTTTGAAACTTCTCTGAGAGTCAAGCTTGGAGTGCAAAAAGAACTTCTTGTATTGCTTGGGGAGTTGATAAAATAATAATAATGGATGCATTTGGACAGAAAGACAGTTGTTAACATGTTCCTATTTTCTGGCAGCAGGAGTGTGGGAGCTGAAGTCAATGTAATTTCACTCTATCTGTGTTCAGGAAAAGAACACAAAAGAATCTGATTTTTTATTGTTAAGCTGGCAGTACCGAGACTCACAGTTTCTGAGTTCTGGAAAGCCAGACATTCTTCTGAACTGAAGAATATTAAAACAAGACAGCTTGAACTCTGCTCTAGGCCCAGGAGTGTAAATCTGGAATAAGTTCACTGGTTTTGATGAGGATACTTTGGATTTACACCAGCATCTGAGAATAGAACTTGGCTCTGTGTCTTATTCTTCTGGTGGTAGTGAAAAATATGATCCTAATAAAAGACGTGCAAGTGATCACAGGAGTATTCTCATACTGGTTCTACGCTTAAGTTTTAGATACAGGATTTAAGATTGTGGAACAAAATCCAGTTTATACAAGAGTACCTCTAAGCAATCTGGTAACGAGGATCTAAAAGAAGAGTGGCAATCTAATGCTTGCACGGCTCCTATAGCTTTCCTGTGTTGGCCTGTCTTGCCTTATAAAAGGAGATTAAAAATATTGTTGTGCTTTATTTTTTATTTATTTTAGTTTATGGGTACAACACACAAAAATAAGTTTGTGCAGAAATTGTTTGGTAAAAGGCCATGTGTATTCTAGGACCTGAAGAAGCCTGAATTCTTTGTGCTGTAATGCCTTTATGGAAATATCAGCTGTGGAGTAGACCATTATAGACACTGGCATTATCAGCTTTTGGAATGAAGCATAATTCCTGGAAGCCCAGAATTGTTTTATTGAGGGTGACTTGTTTGCAGGTGAAAATGTTACAAAACCAGTAAAGCTGCCTCATGTGCTGTTTTGATAGTATCTTTCCTATGAGAACATGTGTGAAAAGTCTTATAGATGTACAGCTAGAAGCAGATCAAGCCTTCAAAGATTATTGTTTCTTTTTGATAATATTTCAAACCCCTTTGTGACTTTCCAGTTGTTTAGGTGCTGTATTTCGAAAACTTCCTCAGCCACCCTTCTTGGCACAATAAATCCACAGATACTGTGCTTTAAAATGATACACAGATGGGAGAGTTTCTAACAGGCATCAAAGCCATTAGATTTGTATTGCTCTTTCTATTGTTTAGTAACATTTGAGAGGGATTGGATACGTCTATGACCTGGCTAATTGCAATGAAAATTACAGAGTATTAAAAACAAATGGGAAGATGGAAAAGAAAGTTGTGGTAGGATTTTGAAAGGAGTTTTCAATCTCATGGACATTCATTGTCACTTGAGTGCCTAACTGCCTCAGGCTGCATTGGAAGTCCTATCATGAGACCTGGAAAAAACAAAACCCCAGCTCTGAACTTAAAAACCCAAGAAGCTATAGTCGCAGACTAAATAAAGTATGATTCGAGGCCATGCTACGCTTCTGCCACTGGCTTTAATTGGACAAGCATGTTCATGTGCTTTGATTTTTCCTAGGGACAGAAAAGAATCAATAGAAGTGTCATCAAGCTGCATATTTTGCTCTTTATTCACTTTGATGATCCCTCTCCTTAGCTGGAAACTGCTGCCAGTGTACTTAAAACGTAATGTCTTAATCACACAATCGCTTAAACTCGATGAGGTGATATTTAAAGTTTACAGGGATGATACAAGAAAATCCAAACTCTTTTGGTGCTAAATGTTCTTGAAACACAGTATCTCTGGATTTTCTCCAATTTCTGCATACTGAACAGTTGAAACCAAATGGGGTTCCAGTCCAGTAAAGCACTTTCTGTTTATATAATAGTTGAGGGACATGAAAGGATTTATGAAATCAATCAAACCACTTTTGAAGTTAAAATAACTAAATAATGCTTTCAGATACATTCAAACTTAGTTTACTCCATGACAACAAATAGATCTTCATTTTATTTTTACTGTTTGATACTTCTCTTAGCCTTCTTTTTCCAATGTTCTCTCAAAAGAATCAGGGATAAATGAATAGACTGACTTCACTAGTGTGGGCTTCTTTTGAGACAGAGAACTATGCCTGGATGTTGTAAAAGAAGTGAGTAGGCACGTCTCATTGGGCATGATGAACAGGGCTTTTAGTGATGTCATTAAAGATGATATATTTAGTTATGTCTACTTTCTAATGAAGAGTATGTTCCATCACACAGATGGCACATCTGCTTCGTATGACATTTCTTGAGAGTTATTTACATGAAGCTTCATTACTATTCTAGATTCTGTTTATGTTTTGGGGGGCTTTCCCAAATGGGATTGCTGCTCATACTTAACACTTACAGAACCACCAGCACTGTGCAGTTACCGTAAAATACCTACAACATCCTTAGCGATGGAAGTGTGACATGGGTGAAAGCATAAACACAAAGGAGTTCAACATGCCTATCTGAGGGTTTTTTTGGTCTTTGTCTTTCTCTGTTCACAGACAAGATCCACAGAGTAGATCCAAGTATTACCTGCACGTGGCTGTTTTGTTTTTTTGTTCTCAATGGCTTTGGGAACATGAAGCATTTTTTCAATGGTAGCTGTGTTCTGTTCTATGTAAGGGAGAAAAAGGAGCTGACAAAGGTATTTCCTTGATGTTTTTGTGATAATGACACAAGACTGAAAGGTTTTATCACTTCTTTGCTGACTGATAACTGTAGGGCTACACATTAAGAAACCTGAGATCCTTCAGTGTTGAGACAGTCTCAAGTCTACAAGAGAAAACTGTACTTGAGTTTTTCTCCATAACCCTAAACCCAAATATTGATCTACGTTGTCAGACCATAGCTCAGGTAAGTTTATTATTTGCTTACTTATTGGATATGTGTTTATTTAATGATTTTTTCTATCAGTATAGATATTAAACACCACATTCAGTAGCAGCTGATGGGGGAATCAATAGTACAGCTTGCAATACAAGTTGCAGCCTGCCTGTATTCAATTAAAATCTAGTGGAAACAGAATATATTCACCAGTAAATATCATCATGATTGATAGCTGATGAGTTGCCATTTAGACAGAGGAACCCACCACTGGAAAAAATGGACATATATTGTACTGGCATTTAAAATACTAATCCTTAACCTGTAAGTATTGATGAGTCTTTTCCAAAATTCTTCTTCCACTGGGGCTTTGTCTCATGAGCCTGACAGTTTGCAGTAAAATAGTATACCAGCTTTTATTCCATGTTCTGAAAGCAAAAAATGAGGATACATTAAGGGTGAGGTAAACACCTTTCCATGTCAGAGGTTCCACTGATACAAAATGTTATTGGCAAGCCAATACCAAGGAGAGTAACGATAATCATACCAAATACCCCTTTTGTTTAGAAGACGACATCCAAGAAGAGAAAACTAAGTTTAGATATGGTGCATTTGCTTCCTTAGAAGACTAGCTAGCTACTTTTAATTTTAAAAATTTTGTAACAGTCTTAGTTTACGGCGTTTTGGAAATTCAGTAATGAGCAAGTAACATTAAAAAGACTGAACAGCAGAAGTAATTAAGCATACTTAATTAGTTTTACTGTTGATTTCCCAATATAATGGTCTAGAGAGACAGATAAAACCCCTGAAACTACAGGATTATATAAATGGTCAGGCAATTAATAAACTTTAAAATGTAGATCTATTGTTATAGGAAAGGTTATGTCACTTCTGAGTTGGTAGAGTATTTATGGCATCTCAAGCACCAGGTCAGCAGTATTTTTAATGTCTCATCACTGAAAAACATTCTTAATTTGGAATTCCAAATTTTTTATCTTTCATATTGCACAGCTGACGTATGTCAGGGTTTTGAAATCCATGGGTTGACATGAGATGCTTTGAATGTCTTGGGAGTATGGAAAAAACTGTGTGATTTAATCTTTGCTTTCTCCCAGATAAGTCTTTCAGGCACGGTTCTAGCATTACATCACCAAAGCCTAGGCTTGACTATCTTGACTAGTAAGAGGCTAGTAGGAGGCTTTTCTTCTTCCTTCTTTTTACTTTACTGGTGCATGTTGCCTCATTGATTAATCTGTTTCTTCTGTCTCTCAAACAATCAAGGCAAAACAAAGAAAAGAAACAAAACTTGTGACACATGTAACTTGGACTTTTAACCTCATTTATTTGTATTCATTTGGTAAATCCTTCACAGCAGGAATTGTCTCCTTCCCAAGTTAGTACAAGATGCAACCCCAGAGGAGGCCGTTGAGAATGACTGCCATCCATCCTAAAATAAGAAGTGCTGAGTTTGATCCAGGATGGTGTGTTTGCAGAGCATACACACTGAAGAGTCTCAATTTCCAAACTTTCTGTGGTTAACAGACTGAAAGGGAAAATATTTCCATCTCTTCATTACACAACTAAAGAAAAATTTCTAAATGACTTTCAGTGGAAATAGTAGGCAAATTTCACCTCTCTCAAGATACGATACAACAAAGCTGAACTATACTACAACTTTGAATCTTCAGGTGCAATTCTATACAGATGTGAGAAGAACCCAGTTGCTTGATGGTCTGAACTGGTTTCCGACATCTAATATATTCTTGAAGGTGATGTAAGGTAGATCAGTATAGAAATGCCATAAAAAATGTTGCTTCCTAAACTGAATATACTAATATGTAAAAGTTACTTTATGTCATAGACCAAGAGTTATTGCACAACTTACATAATTTTTCTGAATCTTTTATACAGATTACATTTCTTCTGCTAATTATTTCCTTTCAAAATTTCCAAAGGCCTCATTGGTTTTGTTATTATTGTACCCACTTGTGACAAATCATGCCACTTTCAGACAGTGATAACAAGCAAGCAGAGCTGCCCAATGTGTCACCCAGGATTTATCACAGTAAACAAAGCAATGGTGTGAGATCCAGCCCCTTCCCTGCCAGAAAGCAGCTAGAGTCACCACCAGAATTTGCTAACAGCCACTGTGGGGCTTGCGAGGGTGGCTGAGTGGGATGAACTATCACAAGGGCATGGACCTACTGCTGAATGACCAAGATATCACACCTCAGTCTGTGATGCCACATGGAACCTTCTGGTCTGTGCTCTCCAGCTCTGCCTCCTGCTGTGCCTGGTTTTTCCAGCTTGATCCCTTGCCTGTTGTGCTCCCTGCTTCAGTTGTCATTCTGTTGTTTTGGCTACAGTGAGCAGAGTTTACGACTGTCTTATACGAGCCCTGAGAGATAGCTTTGTTGGTGTGAATAATTCTCTCTCTAAATCCCCTAATTGCTGCTAATATTTGTTTTGTTTTCATAACATCTCTAGGCCAGATTTTCCATGAGGAGGTTACCAGTAATGCTGCATGCCCTGAGGAATTCATGTGCACACTCCCCTGCTGTGTCAACTTTTTACTCATTCTTGGTAAACAGCTCTTGTCTGGGACAAGTGTGACCTGAAAGATGACATGTGGTGCACTGATGCTCATCTGGATTTTAGGAAAATGCATGACCAGTTGAAGTCAGTCCTATATCTGTGACTGCTGGTGGTATCAGGTTCCTCTCACACACTGTCTCCTCTGTGTGAGCCAAACTGCTTCAGGGCATAGGCCAGATTATAGCAGTGCTGTTTAATTTCCTATCCAGCATTTAGCTCCCCACATTTTCCTTGTGGATTGCTTCAAACTGCCAGTCCAACCACGTGATTTAATATGCAGCCAGCTGGCTGGAGTACACTCAGAGCCTGGTCAATATTTGGAAAGAAGAACACACGATGCCTGATTTCAGCTGAAATAATGGAATATCCATAAATACAACATGATTTTTGAAGGGACTGAGTAGCTAGTCATTTGTCAGATTGGCTACCAATGATCTTAGTCTTTCCATCAAAAAAATTAAAGGGCTTCTACAAAAGCAAATCAGATAACAAGATAGTGGAAAACTGTCTCAAGCACTTTGCTGATGGTCCAAAACCTGAGCTTTGCGTCTCAGAATTCAATTTTTCAACAGAAGAAATAAAAGCTGGAGATAAAAGACATGAACATTAACTGGTTGCAGGATAGCATGTATGTATTTACACAAAGATGTCTCTCAAACTACTAAGTGAGGCTTAGGTCTTCATTCTCCCTCTGCATTTTAGTCTGATGTTTCATACCCAAGTGACTTGAGCAGTTTGGGCAAAGGACAGTGTTATGCCAGAATGAAAAACAGAAGCAGGAAAAAACCACTAACATGCCAAGGAAAGAAGGATCACTCACTTCTGCAGCCTGATTTCCTCTTGTTTATTAATGAATTTATATAAGTACACTTTCATTTCTGCTTTGGAGTTTGAGTTTGGTTCATTTGCTTCTGTTGAGTTTTCAGAAATGCTGATCTTGGCTTTCACATAGCAGAATTGAGTCTTGTAAGTGTGAAATTTTCAGGGTTTCTTTCTCATTCAGTCATACAGGAAATTATCCAGGAGGCTGCAACCAAGTCAGATGATATGAAAATATGACAGAATGTTAATAAACTCTGAAGAATGATGAAATGACATTTCATGACCCTAGGTTAGCAACAGAAGAAAGTTCTATTTAATTCAATTTAAAAAAAAGAAAAAAGTTGGATCTACCTTCATTAATAAAAACCCTAATTAAAATATTCCTGGTTTTGTGAGGTAATGATCTTCGTGTATAGAAAAATAATAACTCAGAGAACTGAAAATAACCTGAGCAATGTGCAATAAGGTCCTGTGTAATCTGCCAATGAACAGCTGTACCTGGCATAAATGTTCATCTTACCTCTTGTTCCACAGACTTTCATGAGTGTGCTTGTGTGCTACACCTGAGTCTAGTCCTGCCATATGTAGCAAACCACACTAACTGAACAATGAATATGAATGGATTTGTAGAGGGAAATCAGGGATACTGAAGCCCTGCTACTGACTCTATGCACACTTCAGAGACATTTAATTTGGAGTAATTCTAGCTTGGTTTCTTGGGCTCTTGGATCACAGTGATTAGAACATAGAATAGTCACAGAACAGTTTGTATAAGAAGGAACATTTGAAAAGATCTAGTCCAAATCCTGTGTGTGGTGTTCATTAGGAACATTCTTTTTCTTTTCAATCCTTTTTTTTTCAATTCAGCTTGTGTCTTGGTGCCACCTCAACACATGAATCCAGATATGGTATCAGATGACCCAAAGATCCATGCAATAAATTAATGAGATTACTGAAAAAGGCCAGACTCCTGAAGATATCCTGGGACAGAAATATATACCTAGCCTAGATTATTACAATATTAATTCTATATAATTTTAATTCTCATTTTTCTAATTATTGAAATACATAACATTTTAAGGTCTGTCTACAATCAAATGCAAAACCACTTGGCTCCTTTACACCTTCATAGTCTGGCTTGCCCTTACCTTTATATGCAAGAGCTGGCAGGAGGATTAGTGCAGTAAAAAGCAAAAGTGATTTTCAAAAAACTTCATGGGCTTTATAGGCCTCTGTCCTACTTTGGATACCTCTTGACCTGGTTTATGAACTAAAAATAGCAGGAAAGTGAGATTGCAGACACCAGGCCTGAGAACTGCTGAGCAGATGCAAGAGAGCTATGCAACAGTTACTAACTTAATTTCTTGTCATAGATATCTTGGGCTTTCCATGCTGCAGTCACTTGTCCTTCCTTTTAACTAATATTTAAACTATCTGTATTAATCAGTCTGCTCATAGGGTAGGAAATTCATTAATAAGTTATTTAAGCAAGGGGATAAGATCCTGGCCCAACTCTCACTGACCTCAATGAAAGGATTTTACATCTCACATCTTGAGAAAGACAGGGACAGAGCTATGGCTCACTTCCCTAAATACAAACAGATTAGGCTATTAAATTACCTCATCACCTTTATATTAATGTGGGATTTATTTATTTATAAAGCAGAATAAAAACACGAGTGCTGTTACACAGATGGGCAACAGTGGAAAATGAAAGCAGGCTGAATTTCTTTCAGTGAATGCATTTACTTTAATTCGTGACTCAGGCCTAGCTCTTGTCGTGATTTTCTTATAATAAATTCTAAAGAAAATAAGATTAGAGTGATAAAATAACATCTCTTACCAATGAGTACCTAGAGCACATATGCAAACAGTTAGATTGTCTGTCTACTTTGCCTGTTAAATACCAACTCAGCTTAATTTTTCACTATTATTTCCAAAACTGTCTTTGAAGCTTGATCTGGAACAACTCATCCCCAGAACAATCTCTTAGACTTCCCTGCCCAAAAGAAATAATTAAATTCAAGAAAAATAAACAATTCTATCATTCCCATGATTAATACTCACTTTTGCCTGAAACCTGCATTCAGGAGATCTTGTCTGTCATAAATTCTTCTTTGATATGCATCTGAGGTGCTTGAAGTAAGAGATTTCTCAATTACTGCAATGCAGAAATATTAAAAATGATAAGTTTTTAGTCATGAAGTATCATCTCATTGAAAGCAAATTGTTCCTTGAGAAGGCACATTATAAATTAATCTTTTTATTTAGAAATAAAACAATTATGATCTTTTTATGACATGAACTATTGCCATTGTTAGCATAATTTTTTCCAATGTCTGTACAAGCATAATAAATCCACGGTCAATTGTAAGTTTATGATATTTAGTGATATATAAGAGGCTAGTGCTAATGAGAGGTGCTTGCTAGTTTCAACTCAATGCTTAGATTTATCAAGACATCTCAAAGTAAGTATGAGGAACAATTAAAATGGAATTTCACATGTAGTAGCCCATTGCATTCACTTTTTTATTGTCAGTCAAGATAAACTGAGTAATAAAGAGGGACAATTGTCATGTGTAAAAATAACACAATTGTTTTGGCAAATTATTAACTGTAGTATAATATTCAGTTTCTAAAAATGTAGATTGTTGTGTGTGTGTAAAATCTAAAACACATTTTGAAATTGTAGTATTCAATATTTTTTCGTTGTTCTTTCACTTGTGATTTATTGCCCCAGTGCTGGTCTGTACCTATAGCATTGTCTGCTAGCCATGCATTCTGCTATTTTATGAACTTTCTAAGGATTTAACAGTCTTTATGTGTGTCTTAATATCAAAATCAGTAAACTGAGAGCAACGTCTTGACTGCCAGGGTGTATTTCAGATGTCTATTAATAAATATACTAGCAGAGAAAAGAAATTTTTCCTAGGTGAAATAACTGTTGAAAAAAACTATGTGAAAACCCGACTCACTGTGGAAAGCAAACTGGTTGAAAGGTGGTGCCTTTCACACAACACTCTGTGCTGCAAGTCTAAATATGAGAGATGTGCAGTTTCTGCAGTGTTATGGTCCATGAGTCAATGCCAGTGCCTTGGAATAGCATTTTCTCACATCTGTTCCTTCCTTATGTTTTTGCCAAAAATGTTGGAAGAAATTGTTTCAAGCCACTTAAATACTTGCATTGTTGTTTGTTTTGGTTTTTTTGGTTTTTTTTTTAATAAACCTTTTTCGCATTAATGGTCTATTTAAACATGACACGGTCTGTCATAATTCAAACTGCAGTCTAGTTTTCCCATGATTAGTCTTATAAAACTGTGATTGTTTTTCTTGGAAGTATAACTTGCAAAGAAGTGGTCTTCATAGATGAAGGTAATTGTTTGTAATAGGAAAATCATGAAGAAAAAGCACAATAGCTTTAATTTTTGGAAAAGGGGAAAAAGATCACTCCCTCAAACCTGAACAGAAACTTTCAATTACAGTATTTGTCTCAAGGACAAGAATAGTCCAAACAACTAATCCTGATTATACAAGGAAAATTCTATGCTCATTTGATGGTAGTAAATCAATAATTTTAAATCATTTTAGCAATTTTCCCTCTTTTCTGACCTACACTGGCATCTTATTGTTCTAATAGCTCCCAGTTTGCAGCTTCTTTGCTACACTTCACTGAAAGATAAAGATTCTCTGCATTCCTGTGCACAAGCTCTTTCATTGCCTTCTCTGTGTCTAAGCTGACTCCCTTTACCCCTTTATTTCATCTTTCTTCCCTGCCATTGGCCAGGACATGCTAAGGACCTTGGACTGGGACCATTTTCCAGAATGCATATTTATTTTCAATTGCCTTGTGACATTTGTTTATTCATAGTATTGAATTCTGGAGTTTAATTGTTTGTCAGCACCCAAAATTTTGATCTAAGCACAGTGAGGACAGGGTTCTTGGAGTGTTTAGGTACTTTTATATATGGAAAGTAGGGTTTTAAATTAAAAGGTATTGGCCTCAAGAAGATACCTGTCTGTTTTTTAAAGACTGCAGCAACTTGTCAGTGCATACAGACATGTTACACCTCTGGGAGTGTTAAAGAGGAAAGATTAGAAATTCTGTGTTTTCTCTGACTGTGCAAAAAGCGCTGGCTGAATTCAAACTTACAAGTTATTCTTCTGAACTCAGACACAATAGCAGTGGCTGTACTTAGGACCTGATAACAGGGATTCTGATTATGGATCTCGAATGCCCTACTATTACTTTTTCAATATAATCCTTAGTTAAAGAGATTAGCTGGGAGTACACCTAAATCAGAGGAGTATGAAAGATCATTTGTGTGATTGCAATATTACTACTGTTTTCTGTAAAGGCCATACAACTTAAAGCATGTACATGTCAACAATATTTCTTCTGGAACAGTGCTTGTTTTTTATAAGAGTTACATCCTAGCAAAGAGTGTAATATGGCTAGTTAGGTTTAAAATAACAGCTGAGTCAGGTAACCTGGTTTTTCCATTTTATTGGCAATAAGAGTTCAGGCACTTAGAACTGAAACCGGCCTGCTGCTTTCAATTGTAAAAGCCCTGAGATATTGACTTAGCTGCTGTTTTAGCCAAGGTATGCTAAGGTTTTTTTTCTGGTTTTGTTAAGTAATGTGAACACACCTTATGACTGAAGATAGGAAAGAAAAGACCTGACAGGAAGAAGGGGTGAAACTACAGACCCTGAGAGCTCAAATTTGCATTGCTATAGATGGTGTAACTATGGAAATAAGTTACCGTGTCCTACTGGAGTTTCAAAGTTGCATGATGTCACACGATATTGGACACCTTTTTTTCCATTTCAGTGGTGTTAAGTTAAATAAAAATAAAGAAAATACTGCTTCCAGTAAAATGAAACTGTCATAACACAGTCAAATACTTACAAATATTGCAAAATGGAGAGATAGCTAAAATAAAAAACAGAGTGCACAGGTACGCAGAGGGCTGGACTACCAAGTGTTTCATGCCAAGGTAATAAATACAGTTCCCTAGAGTCTTCCTATAGTGAGTAAAAAACCCCTAGTTATTTTCAGAGGCATTTAAACCACCAGTGAGCTGTTCACCAGTTGTTCAAGGCCAGGCTGCAGGGAGCCCTGAGTAACTTGGTCTGGTGAAAGGTGTCCCTGCCCACGGCTGGGAGAGCAGAACTAGATTGTCTTTAAGGTCCCTTCCAACCCAAACCATTCTGTGATTCTGTAGTTCAAAGCAAAGGCTCATCTGAGTTACACCTCAGTGAAATAGCTCTATATTACTGAAAAATCCTGCCACCCTGAAAGTCAGGAAAGTTGTGGGTTTGTTGTTTTGACTGTTTAGTGAGAAAAAGGACAAGGCTTCACTGTGTGTCATTGGTGTGAGAACTGTAAACATGTCTAAACATCATTCAGAATATTACTAACATCTATGCATGACAGAAGGCTCTAACCACTAGAAATAATATAAGATAATGATCAGTGCTATCAACTGAGGGATTTTATAGACTGTGGTCTTTGGCTTTCAAATGGTTGATGTTTGAACTCTACTGCATTAAAGGTTTAGCAGAAATACACCCATGTCTTATGGCTACTTTCAAAGCTGTCTAAATACAGACTCTGGCAAGTAGAATTACTTTCACCTTGAAGCAGAGATCCACTATTCTAAATATCCTGTGTTGTCTTTTCTTCATTATGGCCTCTTGCTATTTTCAGTACAGGAGTCTTGTTCTTGTTAATCTCCACTGTATTCAAACACTCTACGTAGGACATCTCTGTCTCCAACCAATGTGTTAGAGACATTCTCAGAGAGAAGGAGAGGTTGGAAGCAGGTCCATAATTCCAGGGTACAACAATGGAAGCATTAGATCATCTCAATTTGCCATTAAAAATATTTTCTTAACTTGCTTTTCCAGCTGGCTTAAATTCTTTTTTTGAGCTCTGTGGAAATGAGATTCATCTTGATCCTGAATGCATTGATGAGTTCCTGGTCCATTTATTATTACAAATGGTTATTTTTTAGAGGAAAAACAGTGGCTAGGAGAAACATTACAGAAATGTTTTCTTAACTCTGCTGCACCTTGGGAAATTCAGGTTTGGGTAAAACTTTAACCTTTTGTTTCCACTGCAAGGTGGGAGCATTTAAATTCTACTGACTCCTGCTATTTTCACATTTCTTTAAAAAGCCCCTCTGTAGGCTATAATAAATTCTGTGTGTCTCCAAACAGAGTTATGTGGATTATGTGTGCTGTTTTTCCTAGTATTTCATCAGGCTCATTATTAATATTGGATATATCAAAGGAGTAGCCAAAATAAAGCAAGCTGTAACAGCTGTGGAGATGCACATTTCTGTATACTGGCAGGCTGATCTGTAAATTATACTTTTCAAGTAACCTCATTAAAATGTGTCCTTTGGAAAAGAAAAAACCCTCACATATCTACTTTTTCAAAGCCTTTCTCTCCCCTTACATTCCTGAAGTGATGGAAACATGGTGTGAAATATCACAGGCCAAGAGATTACAATAGAATCTTGAAAAGCAGAAGAAATGTGCTTGAAACATTTCAAAGACTTGAAAAATTCAGCCACAGTGGTTCCCCCAGTGCATGAGAGTTACTGGAAGGTTGAAATAAACTCAGAGGGCCGTGTAAATATTTGGGGTGCTGGAAAACATGGCGTGAGAGGAGAAGCAGTTTGTTTGTTCACCAGGTAGAACAGAAGGTCAATGGACTGAAATCCTCCACAGCTTAAAGAAGAGTCGTAGAGAAGACAAAGTCAGAGTCTCCCCAGAGCAGACATCATTTTCTTTAAAAATCAATGCATCAAAACCAGGATGTGAACCAAAACCACAAGCAAGTTAACTAAGTACAATTATAAATGCACTTTTGGAAACTCCTGAATTTGAATTTTCATGCCAGTGGGCTCTGACATTAAGTGGGTTATTTTAAACTATTACATGAATGTTTCCCACACTGCTCACTAGGGCTGGACCTGGAAATCTGTGGAGGAGGACAGTAAAACTCTTCCTTTTAGTTGGACTAACTAGTGACCCAAGCTGATGGATCTGATCAAAGGCTTCTTTCTCTTGAATCGTTTGCTGAGCTCTCACACCTCACCCTCTGTGAGTAATGTTTCACACCCTCTCCAGTTGGCCCACAGACTGTGTTTCGTTCTGGCAGGTGGTGACCCAGCCCCTACTACTACTGATACCTTCATCACCTCTTGGCTGGACTACAGCTGTGTGATAAACCTGAGCATGATGCCTACAGCACTTAAGAAATTCCAACTAATAGAGAAAATGTAACACATCTCCACAGCCACAACTGGCTACCTGGATCCACCAAGCTGCAGAGATTACCCATGGTATTTCAGCAAAAACTGAAATTTCTTTTGTACTGTCTATGAAGAAGTTTCTGATTGATCCAGTACCTGAAGGAGGACTACAAGAATGATGGAGATAGACTTTTTATGTGGGTGTGTAGTGATAGGAAAAGGAGGAATGGCTTTAAACTGAAAGAGGGCAGGTTTAGTTTAGCTTTTAAAAAGAATTTCTTTACTGTGAGGCTGGGGAGGCACAGGAACAAGTTGCTCAGAGAAGTTCCTGCCCTGCCCCTGGGAGTGTTCAAAGCCAGATTGAATGGGGCTCTGAGAAACATGGTCTAGTGGAAGTTGTGCCCAGCCATGGCACAGGATTGCAATGAGATGGTCTTTAAGGTACCTTCCTACCCAAATCATTCTTTGATTATGACTTCTGCCCTTTTGCTATGGACAGTGTGTTGCAAATGGGATAAAGTTCATCTCTCAGAGCTTTCTCATGTTTCACACAACCTACAACTCTTGCAGGGTCAAAAGAATGTCAGTAGTTCTTTTTCCTCAGGAACTTCTTCCTGGTCAGTCTCCTCTTCCTCTGCCTTTTCTAATGTAAATACATAATAGCTTCCCTAATCCTAAAGCTTAAACCCTGCCAGAACACTTCTTCAGAAAAGCATGGGAAAATAGAAATCATACAAGAGACACACAGTTCTGTTGCTTACTGCAAGGCAGGAAGTCAGGGAGCAAGTAAGGACTGGAACTATGTGGACCTGTGTGGTAGAGCAGACTGACCACACACAGCTAATAGCAAGTCCAGAGTCAAACTTGTGGCTTTCTTTTGAACAGAGGTGATTAAAAAGCACAATGGCTAAAATTAGTGATGGAAAACATTTTCTGAGTTCTCTGAAAAACTAATTTTATTTGCTACCATCAGAAACAGTTGATAAAATCAGAGAATATTTTAATGCTTTAAGTCATCAGAGTATTTATGCAGACATTTAAGTCCATTCCTGTTTAGTGAAGCATATGAATATTTTAGAGTTTTGTTTCTAGTACTTTTCTATTCAAGCTGGCATATGAGAAATGGGCCTGGATGTTAACACAAGAAGGAATCAAGTTTCAGAATTTTCTATTGTGGAAGCAGAACATCTGACAAGTTAAAGCAAATAAAATTGGACAAACTAAGAAAGCTAGTCCCTCTGAAGTAAGCAACTAGTCCTGGGAGCAGAAAGAAGCTTGTACTTTTATAATTGAACTCCTAACAAGGAAGAGGTTATGGCTGTTTGTATGGCTGATACAGAAGTGCAATTCCAAGATCCATTTCAGTAAGATTAAGAGCAAAAAATTGCTAGAACTTCCAATGCACTGCCTCCTGAATATAGTCTCTCAAGAGAGAACTAAAAAGAACTTCCTAATATTTTAGTGGAATCTCCCTGAATAACTAACTGTGTCTTGTCCTAGGGAACTCTGTACATCTCCTGTTTAAAATTTTCTTTATTTCAGTCTTCTGTGCATAATCCAGTGAAAGCAATTCCTTCTGTGTACCACAGCTGACCTACAGTACCACTTCAGTTGGAGAGCAGTGCAATAAAAACAGCTAAAGAATGTGCTGATGAGAAAAGTTATTGAGGGAAGCGTCGTGAGGTTTATAGCACCTTCTTAGTTTCCTGGTGCTTAAAATCAGCTGAGCTAGCAAAGCAGAGAACTGCAGCTGGGAATCAAAACCAGCTTTCAAATGCAAGTGTTACTGATATTACAGAGGAATACATCTGAAGAGAAAAGCAGAATATGCCTCTACAGCACCAAAAATCTGTTCATCATCTTATTTTGCCTAGACCTAAGCTTTCTGTGCTCCAATTGGGAAGGACTTTAAGGGATTACAACTGCTAAAAATCAGGTGTATATATATGTCTACATGCAGGTATATTTCAGCTTCAGAAGAATTAATTTAGAAAATTTCTTTATTGAATTCAGTGTGAAATGGCTAAAATACTCTGATTACAAGAAATGAAAAGGAATCTTGCAATGATTTTGTGGCTCTGCACTGGAGTTGCATGCACTTCTATAGTCAACATTTGAATAAGGTTTTGCAGCTCACTAAATAACTCTGATTCCTCCACCCACATTTTTTTTCCATATAACTTTCTAGTCAGTGTGTCAACAAAGTTTTCTAGCCATGATTAACAATGATGAAGAACCAGTTACCTGACAAAGCTATTATATTTTACTATTTCAAGTCAGTCAGAAACACAGAGTTCAGCTGTAAATTTCACTTTCTCACATGTCAGTGTAAAATCACATTGTCAGTAAAAATAAAGCACCTGCAAAAAGCTTTGAAGATTGCTATCTGTAACCTATACATTGGTATAAATTAAATACCAATTATGCAAACACTGTCAATTTAGCGGTTTAATAAATTGTGGACTACTGAGGGCACACATTAAAATTATAGAAGTAAAAGGTACAGTGCAAGGGAAGAAACAAGAGGAATAAGGAAATGATCATAGTAATCCAAAGAATTGGTGGGAACTGTCAAAGAACTGCTAGGAACTTTTCCTGATATTCCATGGTTGTTTGAGGTATATTATTGTAATAGTTTCAGTAATTAAAAGAAAAAACAAAAAGAAGAAAGAGAAAGAAATATTTATTATGTTCACTTTAGTCACATATCTAGCAGATCATGTAGCAGCTCAGATAATTATGCTTTCCTTCTTCACCTGGGAGACATCTTCTGTGGATCATCCAATAGCTGTGGAGGTCAATGGTTATTTGATCAATGCCTTTGTTCTGTTATTTTGTGTTGTTATATAGGAAATGTATTATTTTCTTCTATGCTAAAAAGTGCTGTGGGCACCTCAAGGATGATTTGCATTCATGAATGAAAAGATATACGTAACTTCAGTTGTAAAAGAAGATTTTTAATACAAATGCACACCAAAGTAAATGTTTTCATTGGCATAATGCTCTGTAGAGCATTCTTTGCACAGAATGCTTTTACTATTTTCCTATAAAAGCTATTTGTCACTCAGTAACAAATTAAGATCCCAATATTCCATCTATTTTTTCTTTCTTCGCTGTTCTTTATTTATAAGCTGATGCAGAGGAATTTTTGAATCATACAGAAAGACAAGAGCTATTGCTTCATAGCCTTGAGTATCTGAAATAGCAAAGATATTTGGATATGCTTTCACTATACTAAATCCCAGAAGACAGCATTAGCTCATTTCTACTGTGAATTCCTTTGTTTGTTTTCCTAAGATTAAATGATGTGAAGTAGTATGACTACAAATAATATGATCATGCATTAGTTCACTGGCAAAAGGAATTGTAGGACTGCCTTGCTAAGGCTAACATCTCTACTTTTTCCCTTGGACACCCTCCATTTCACAAAGGGCAGACCCTGTATTTATCTTCCTGACAGCCCTCAGCACAAAGCTCAATGTCTGCAGGAGCTGGCCTCTGGACTGGAGAGGCCTCTGGAAGTGGATAGCCTCTGTTTTGGGAAGATTTGTTAATGTAGCTCCTTTTGCACTTTAACAAAACATTTCCCTATGAGACGTTCAAAGCACTCTTAAAAGGAGATAGAAACTTTCTCTAAAACAGGAGAAATCTGCAGATAAAGGACTACATAGAATTTTTTTTGTAAATTGATTATTTTGCTCAGTCCTTTTTGATGACTCTGTCACAATGGCAGAGAATATATGGATGGATATGATGCACAAGGTAGAACTTAAGGAGCAAAAGGCAGATCTTTCTTCACAGGAATTTGTATCACTCCACTGGCCAGCATGAGCTTTCACCACAGTGTTGCAGACATTACTTGTTTTTGAAATGTCTGATATAGTATGTTGATTTAAACACTCTGAGAAACAACATTCTGTGTAAACAATATCCTAACTTATAAATATTGGGCATCCAAGGAGTTCTCTGAGATTTTAATAGGGGAGGTAATTTTTAAAGGATAAGCTGTTACAGGGACACAGCTCTGGTTTTTATAAAATATTTTTGATTTTTTTCCTCCGCTGGTTATAATTATTGTCATTTCCTGGTGGGTACATAATGCATTGTGTGTGTATGTGTAGAGTTAGAGGCAGGATGGAAGGAATTAAAACAGAAAATATAAAGTACACTTGATGCTCTTCCACCTGAAAGAAGCCTAGTTACTTCCCTAAACTTTAAGACTCATCTATTTAATTTTGCTCAACAGTTCTATTGATGTCCCTGGAAATTCCAAATGTGGAGTGAAAACAGAATAGATTTTATTGTCGTTTGGGAATACAACAAAATATAAAGCAGCCATTTATAAAGTATTTCTAATTTCAATCATTGCGGATCACACCATTCTTGATGTTTTCACAACAGTGAAGGCAGAAGTCACCCAAATTGATAAACAGAATTCAGTGCAAAATAATATAAATTTGTATTTTCAAATACAATGATTTAAAAGCATTGGCTGTATATCTCTTCTTCACAAATGGCAGCCAAGAATTGTCAGATGATGCATGTTATCTGTGCTAATGATGTCATCAGTGTACTTTTTTATGTGCATATATTAATCATTTTGTTTATAAGGTGAATGTCCAGGAAAAAAATGGGTCAAGTTGCCTCATTAAAAACAATCCAAGAAGATAAAACAAATGGACAGAGCAGATATTAAACAGTTATTTAAAAAGATAATATCAGTCATTAATTGGTTTTGATGGTTTTTATCTGATTGCTTTTCCAGTTAATACATCTATGTCTGGAACTCTTGTTGCATGAAAAAGATAAAATTGAATGGGAGAGTTGAGTCACTTATATATGTCTATTTCCAGCCAAACTTAATCCAAAATCCAGAAAGGAGGCAGATTTTGTTCTTACTGTGACCTGAGTGCAAATGCACATAAGTTGATTTCTTGGAAGTTCTTTTCAGTTTTCTTTTTGGTGTGAAGAAAAGAAGTGTTAGATGAAAAAAAAAAGGAAAATACTCACTTGCAAATTTGAGTAATTGCTTTTGCTTCAACTGTGTTTTGCTGTTCAGTGACACATTGTGTCTTTCAGAAATTTTGTAAGCTCCCAATAACTTTTCTCTAAAGATCTGGCAAATATAGCCATGTCTGGTCTTCCAGATGGGTTGTCCATACTGTCAAATTAAATGACTTTAGGATGTGGAAATTTGTAGCTAATGATGATCTAAACTGGAATACGGGAGAAGAAAGGAGTTTGAAGATCAAAATTCATTATGTTTAAACTGCAAGCAGCTACGATGCTTCACCAAGATGCCACTGCCCCTCCTTCCATACAGCAAAACTGAAAGTGCTTGCAAAATGCCAGAAAACACAAGACTGACAATGTGCTCTGCTAAGCCAGTAGCAGCTTCCAAGTGGCTCTGACAGAGTCCTGCAAGTGGAGAGATGTTGGTGACCCTGCCCCGCATCTGGTGAAGCATAAATCCCATTTAACTTAAAAGAAAAGATAAAAATATAAGTATAAAAATAAAAATATCCTGGTTTCAGCCACAGCAGAGATGACAGCTAATCTGATGCCAGGTACATCATAAGCAATATCCACTGATAGGCACTGGAGAGATTTCTAACCACCAACTGATGATGTAAGTCCTGACTAGGCACAAGTCAATGAATCTATTATAAATACTTTTTACTAAATTTAAACTTTTTCAGCTGAGAGCATACCTGACTGTGAACAGATTTGTTGTTGCTGGCACTGTCTGACAGCTCTATTCTGCATGCACCACATGCTGCAGTGGGATTAAAGTAGCTCATCACTGCATCGACTCAACATCAAGGCAGTGACAACCTTGATTATTGAGTGAAGAAGACCATGAAAATCAATCTTTTCAAAGCATTTTCATTGAAATGATTTGCTCACAAGCTGGGCTCCAAATAAATCCATTTATTTTGTAATATCTACCATGGTCCCAGACACCTGGGATTTGTGGTGAGTTTTTACAAAAATTACCCTTTTCTGATGATTATCTCTGACTAGACAATGTTCTGAGCAACCTGATATATTTTACTTTGAGCAGGGCTTTTCACAAGATGAGTTCTAGAGGCCCTTTTCTATCTCAGCACTTCTCTGATTCTCTTACTAGGATTAATTGTGATAAATTATAATTACATATGTTGATAATGATTGTTAAGGAGGTATATGCAAACATTTAGTACTCATGGGTGTGTAGATCAGTTGTGAATGGACCCCTGAAGAGACACTGGTGCCCTTCATTGGCATTCCTGAAATGCAAACAGGGATATTGCCATGAAAGTTTGGGTTATCAAAAGGGCTGATGTGGCTGATGAGGCACACTTGGGGATGGGAAATTAAAGGCTCTCTGTTTTCTGACATTCTGCAGCTTTCAGGCCAAAGGAGACTAAGAGCCTCACTGCTGAGACAGTTCCCATCAGGCCAGCTTCCTCATCCTCATTGGGCATGATTCCCTCCTTCCTCCTCAGTGTGTGATGGTGATGGAAACAATGAGGCAATACATAAATACCAGATGAATTTTTTGTCCAAACCTAAATAAAAATTGACTTAATCTGTCTCCTGACTGTGTCTCATTAAAATTAGGCAGTATTGAAAATTCAAAATGTTTAGCAATGTCAAAATTTAATTACTATTTAGTGGGAATGAAACTATGTATGAAAAATGCACAATTTTCAGAGAATGTCAGCTTTTGGATGGTGTGCTAAGGGCTGGGTGATTTTCAGCATTTACTCTGTGGAAAGAGAAATTCATTACAGAATGGAAAATAGAGCATAATTCAAGAATGTGCAAAGGTATACCACTAAGTAGAAAGATACACTGAAAGCAATAATTATACTGAGCTCAGATTTCTAGCCACAAGTGCGAACTTCCTCCAAAATACTACAATGGCTGCAAGCTCCCCAAACCTCAGCATTCCTTTTTTGTTTAGCAAATCACTAAAGTGAAGTCTATTGCCTAATGTACCCTCCATGCTTTTCTGATTCTTTGTCCTCATAGGAAATAACTGCTTCATCATTCCAGCTGAGTTCAGAGAGTAACTACAACCTGGAACAGGAAAAACTATAAAACATCAGCCCTTTGAAAAAACAGGAAATTTCTCAATCAACAGGTAAGGATGCTCTGTGTGCACCATGAACAGGCATCAAGAGTTTTGATGTGACATATTTTGATAATTTGTGTCAGAATTTTGCATCCCACATACTCCACCTTCCAAATGTTCACTGCTCAGTTTTCCTCAGATGACTTTTGCCTTCAAAGCATCCACTGCTGAAGAAAGAGCTTGTGGCTCAGGACAATGTGGGAGCCCTGTAGCTGGATTCAAATAAGTCACTTTACCAGTCATCTTCTTAATCTGCCAGTTAATAAGGTACCTTTCTGTTTCAATTTACTTTTATACGAGAAAGCATATCTGCCACTTTAAATAATTTAAATAAATGTAAAATAGATGATGCAATCTGGAAAAAGTTGAGTCAAAAATGAACTTGTGCATTACATCTTCATTCCAAGAAGAGTATATGATTTTAAAATATAGAAGTCTTCTAATCTTGGAATCCTCTGATGAAGATTTCAAATTAAACTGAGAAAATAATAAATAATATTTAAAA
>VZRX01011062.1:0-52326 GCA_013398075.1 Notiomystis cincta
TTTCTGTCTTTCTGTCTTTCTCTTATTGTGTTCCCCTTCCTTTTATTAGATTTTTAGGCAGGCATTTTAAATTCCTGAAGACATAAACTACGTAGAGCCAAGCCACTGTAAAGGCCTAACACATCAGTAAATGTCACTGAAGTGTCAACTCTTTGCATCATAACCGCAGTTCATTTCTCAACATTGACAGTGATGCTTTTACTGGATAAGAATTGGAATGGGCATATTTCCAGATCTTAATTACATCAGGCATAGGGATGAGGAACAGGCTTTTTCCTCATGGGGAAGGGAGAGTAGAGCTGAATTTGGCCATCTAGAGCCCTATGCATCCCCGTTTATCTGGAGATAATAGGATTAAGTTAAGCTATGGGACTTCCATAGCTAGAACTGCCTTGCTGCCTTCAGCAGGGGTCTAATAAGGATAGATATAATTGGGTAAATAGTGAATAAGAATAAAAAAGGTGCACAGTATAAGGAGTATGCTTGTGAATAAATGATGGCAAATTGGATTCCATCCAATCCCTGCAGAGCTGGTTAAGATATAGCAACACATGTGGAATTACAGGATGAAATGTGCTATCTTTCTCATTTTCTAAATTTTACCATCTTGTCTGAAATCTTACATCCAAAGTAACTTAAAGTTTAAGGAGAATATGGACAAGGGGAATTACTGCACTTGTTTGGTATTAAGCAGAAGCTTTTTAGTACTGTTCATATAAGTTTTTACATGCACAAAATGTAAATGGATACAAATATATGCTGCACAAATGGGATTTTGATTTTCTGACCCATAGCCACTTACAGAACTTAGTCTATTAACAGTTTAGCATTTACTTTCACTTCTTTTTTTCACATCTCAAAAAGAAGAACAAACATGGAGAATGTAGCCCCAGTGAAATAATTGATTAGATAATTCCCTAGCTGATATTCCTTAATTTACTTAAATACAGAGCCTCTATTTCTTTTTCTGTTTTGATGGTGTTTTGAAATGCAGTTAATAATTACTTTAAGAAAATAATCACAGTACAGTACTATAACTAGAGGTCAAAAGGTGTTTTTGTCATAATATTCTGTCAATAAAATAAACTAGAAGTCCTTGCTTGGTGTAGAAGACATAGTCATTTAATTATAATTTATTTTCATGCTTGTGATTTATAGTGTGTAATTGTAAATATGAAATAACCTGTATTGATGGAGATCCTTTGCTTTGGTTGCAAACACAGAGCAATCACACACATGAAATTTTCAAAGGCTGCTCTGGAGCTGTGGAACAAGATTCAAAATTCTGTTGTAGACTAAAAGGATGTCATCCTCTTAATTTCTTCCATTATTATGGAAGAATTATGTCAGTCTGATGCTAGCATACCTTGGGAGTGACTTTGCAAATCATTAGGATGCTGTGGTAGGTACTTTTAGAAATAGAATGACTTGTCTCTGCATTTTCTCTCCTTTCCTGTTTGCTCTTGAAGATGGCCCCGATTTTGAATTGTTGAAGCTAATGGTTAAACTGTCAGATTGCTCCATCCATATCCACATTATTACTTACCTGCCAAAAGGTTTGCACATACCAATGCATCTCTTCTAAATCTGATCCTGTGTTAAAAAGTTGCAGTGTCCTGTCTGGCTACAAAGCAGAGAGCAGCATTAGTATATTTACAAGCAAGATCACATATTTATTATAACAGGGTATACAGAATGACAGAAACTTTAAGAAAAGAAATCATGGAAAGGCAGCCAATCTAGTCAAGTGGGGAATAGCTACAAAGAGATTACTGTGAGCAATAAACTGAAGAGTTCAGAAGAAATGTAAGCAGTCCACTTAAGAGGGGACTGGGAGATCTATGAACCTAAGCAGGAGCAATTTAAAAGGATAATTAGACGAGCTAAAAGAAATACTGAATATTGTGGTGTGAAATATATCAGGAAACAATAAAAGATTCTTCAAATATATTTGCAGAAGACAGAAAGTGAAAAAGAAAATTAGTTCACCAGAAATGAGTGTTGGGAATTAGAGACAAGGTGAGACAGAGAAATAGAATTTTGTTTTTCTTTTGTTTTTACAGGTTCTTCCTAGAGATTTTAGAATATGGGTTCAATAGCATACATAGGTACCAAAGCCATGAACATTGCTGTGTAGAGGCTGAAATTTCAACGTGGATGAAGAACCAAGTACAAATCCATATTACTAACACCACTAGGTATTTAGTGGAAATTACCTAATGAAATATATACAACTATTTTTATCAAGAAGAAATAAAAGCTCACAGGTTGAAGACTACAAGAACAAACAAACAAACTAGCTTCTAAAATATATTTATATCTCTGTTCATAGCTTTTTTGAGAAATAGAAAGCACCTATGAAAACATGACCTTTTTAAAAAGAATTAGGTAAACAGTACCCACCTGCTAAGGGATTCAAATCAAATATGTATCAGGTAGCTTCATTTCAGGTTTGGGGTTACAGTCCTACACAGGTGATATTTCCGTGTGTACATGTTTAAATTTGAGGGATGTGCTTAGCTCTACTGAAATTTTCAAGCTTTTGGAGATACTGCTGCCACAACTTGCAGGAGCTGGTGTGTTTGTTATATATTTTACCTGGATTTGCTGGTAACTCAAGTGTTGAAAAGATTTAAAGAAAGAGCTGAGGAAGTGAATGAAATTGTCATTTGTATTCACTCAGATGCTTTTATGGTAGAGATTTTTTGGAAAATGTTATGAGTGGTTTACTTCAAAATGTTTGCCAAGTCCTCATATGGGCAGAAAGGAAAATACAACAAATTGGTAGAGTTTATCACTAGAAAGCCTTCTAGTTCTTAGGGATTGAATTCTGCTTCCATCAAAAGCAGTGGGAGTTGTGCTATTGACTAGACTGAAATCCTAATCAAATTGGTACTTGCTGTCTCTTTCTTTTTAGTTTATACCATTAAAATAATTTCTTTTTTATCTTCTGTAATCAGTGATGAACATCCAGTATTTTTAGAACATCTAGTATTTTAGATGAACATCTAGCATTTTAGCCTTTAAAAACCTTACATGTGAAACACTGAGAAATCCCTTATTTTTTTTTATTTTAGGTAGGGCAACAATAATTTTGGGATAGTAAGCTAAGAACCTCACTTGATTAATAATAGTATATCAACAGCCAGAACAAGAAATATAACAAATACAGTTGAAATCACTGAGTTTATTGTTATTAGAATTCTTGATAACTGATTTGCACCTGCATCCATCTTATCTGAAATTGTCCCAGATTCTTAACAGATCTATCCCTAAACAGAACAAATGGTGACAAGAAATCCTGTATCTTCATTATGAATCCCTATATAATAGAATCTCATTCAGTCTTCAACCATCTTTTTATTCTCTGGATTATCTTCAGGCTCAAAATTAGGAAAAAGACATTTCATTGGGATCAGTGGAGTTCCTGAGATATAAATCTTGTGAAGGATATCTGTATCATTGGGGGAATTGTTGTATTTTATTGAGCTATAGTTGTAATATAATTTATCCAATTTAAAGTGATTTATATTTATCTAGCATCAGAATTCAAAAATTACTCACCAGTTCCAATCATAATGCTTTTTTGGAACTTTTTAAATCATTTTTCCTTCTCTTAAATTTCTGTTAATGAATAATTTAAAAAATCAAATCTAAAAGAGAATTTCATCCAGCTTCAGAATTTTCACCTCCACTTTAATGCAGTCTTCTTCACGAAAAGATGAAGCTCTTGAGCATCATTCTCAAATTTCAAATGTATATATGTATTGAAAATTAAAACTCAATTTTTGTTTTTTATCTAATTCTCTGATTTCTTGGAAAGGTTTTTCACAACTCCTTCAGATCACAGGAAAGACCTTGTCTCCAAGAATATTTTCCAAAGAGTGCAACTTTCAGTAAGAGCATCAGAAACTAAGAAAGACCGAATATTTCCCTCACCTTAGTAATACTGAGGAAAAGGTGGAACTTGTATCCAGAAGTGTGTGCTTAGATCATGCTCAGTTTCTATCTGTCACTATAATATTGTGTCAGTATTATTGCAGTTGGAGCACTGGGAGTCATGGCCATGAATGCAGTGACAGCTGTTGCCTGAGTATGGACTACCAAATGGCTTTGCTCTAAGCATTGCCCCCAGACAGTTGACACCAATATCTTATATAACATCAGTCTTACTGCTCTTGGTGCTGTGTCAAGGGGAGGCTGTGGCCAGGGAGGCCACTTGACTTTCTAGTAAAGCCTCACCCACATTAATTTCTGGAACCAAATTGTATCTACATTTCAATATGACATTTTTGCCCATTGTTCCCTCTTTGTCCCAGAATCTCAGTGAGCCAACAGACAAATGCACCAGGCAGCTAATAAACACTCCTATCATCCAAGCTATCGACATTATTGTGATGAATTGGGAAATGTGTTTGCAGTTTTACCTCAGATCACTAGTGGTACTTGGTGCTTATTACCTACAGGCTTGAATGTATACACGCAAAGAGAATAACTGTCTGAAAGGTTTAATGATACTTGTGATGCAGTCAACCATTATTTCCCTCTGACAGATTCTACTACCTGAAAGACTCAGGTTAATATAATGATTGAGTGCTTCCACTTTATGCCATATGCAGTAGTGGTATTGCTCTGTATATCACATATAATATTATCTAGCACTTGTAAAGTGTTTTGCATGTGCACTCTGCTTTATGACCATTAACTAATTAATCCTCACAATGGCTCAGTGAGGTAAACAACAAGATGCTATCACCCATTATTATCTCATGGTTATGCTGTCATGCTTCATTTACGAATTTATCTATATACTTTGTTATGCCACATCTAAAGGTTCAATAAAAACAATTGAAAATAATGAAAAAGAAGAGAAACTCTGGCTTTTGGGAACACATATGACATATTTTTATACTGGCAATGAGCTAATATCATTAGAGAGTACAACAAACTCCAAAAGGAAGAATAAGAAATGTACTTCACCCATTCTACTTAACAGATGACATTGTTGTGGAGACAGACACAGGTTGCTGCTTGCATAAAAAAAAAAGGGCTTAGTAAAAAGGCATCACAAATAGGGTGAAACTTACTTTTGAAATGTTAAAAGATTTGTTTGCAGGAAACCATAATAGATTTAAAATCTTAAATGTAATATATACAAATGGCTTCTTCTAAATGCATCTATTTAAGTACTATTTAATGGCACATGGGATAATAGGACAAACCTGGCAGAATTTTGTATCTGCTGGGAGTTTTCTGAAAAATTTTAACATTTATAGAGGCATCCATATCCAAGCAATTTGACAGATAGTTAAACTACATCAGTGTTTTACTTCAGATCAGAGGTGCAGTTCTGAAGTGGTGCTCATCACCCCCACGTACCAAGATTCACTTCGCATCATGGAGCAGTCTTGGAGCACTTGAACACCTTTTGGATGAAACTAAAGCACACAAGTTTCTGGACTTTCAACTAATGCACTCCAGCTATTAATGGCTATTATTCAGTCCACAGGACCAGATTAGATTTTGTGTGAGGTAAAGCCCTCTGAAATGTTGATAGCATAAATACAAGGCCCTCTACAGACCTTTCATTCTACAGATAAAATTAAATAAATAGGGCTACTTGGAAAAACATGAACAAAATATTCTGCTAAGAGCTGCAATATGTGACTATAAGTACCATTCAGTTTCCTGTGTTTCTTCCATTACAATTTTCAGAGGATGACAAGGAAGTTTGATGATGAAATCTCACTGATGTTTAATGGCACTTAGGTTTTTAAAATTGCCTGCTGTCATCTGATACATTAAGCATACTAGCATTGAAAGTACCTCTTAGTTTTTCAGTTTGATCTTCAGAGAAATAGGCATCTTAATGTGATTTGCTTAATTTTACCTGTCTTTATAACACTGTCCATTTATTTACAACTGCTATTTATTTAGTGTATAAATTCAGCTTTGATACAACTTACATTTTGCATCAAGAAAATCTCCATGGGATTTTGTTGTCTCTTTTTAATCTCTTTAAAATAGAGAAGCAGAAATTAATATTTTTAATATTTTATCAATTTCTATTGAACAATGATCAATACTTCGGTCAGTTTTTTGTTTTATTTTACAGGGCTATTGTTACACAGCATCAAAGCTAGGTTATATGAAATAGCAATTCCTTAAACACACTCTTTGGAATAGGAAAAGGCTTGCTGACAGAGCATTCTGTCTGATAGTGAAGGCTGTGGGAGTTGGTAGTCAATGACTGTGCTCTTGAAACAACTTTACAGGGTGAAAAAGGTGGCAAAAAGAAAAAACAGCCCAGATTCTGAATTTTAATGGTGTTTTCCCAGCTGCAATTGGGAAAACACCATATTTCATGCAGCGTTCCATTGGGGAGGATTATAGTTTGTATTAGTATCATCTTTATATTGTATTTCTCTGCAACAACAACATTCACTATTGAACATGACATGATTTTTCACTTTCTGGTTTGGCAGTGGTTGAGTTAAAGTAGTGGTTTACTTTGGTCTCTGGCGCACAAGAAAATGCTACAATTTCAACCTTAGAAAAGTAACCCCAAGAAAGTATTATAAATTGACCAGGCTCAGAGTAGGGGTGAATGATTAGATTCCAGTGTTTCCTGCTGAGTGGTACATGCTTGTTTTGCAACAGGATTTTGAGTCAGAGATTCAAACAGAACGTGCAAATACTATTCAGTCTCTCAGCATTTTGATCTGGTTTTATTGATTTTTCATCAGTGCAAATCCAGTGGTCTCCATATATTTTAGAAACCTTATAGTAGAATGTTGCAGAATAGGATTTTTAATTAAAATTGCATTCAGTTCATCAAGAGGCTTCTCTGTTTTAAGGAGGATGCAGCATTATCTCAGTTTTACTCTATTCATACAAACCTATTTCCCAAGGAAAAATATTCTCCTTCCATAAAACAAAGACAGAGTAATAAGATATTATAGATTTTGTGTCCACCCTTCACCAAAGATTTACCCTGTGTACATTTGTTCCACATACAGGTAAACAGCATTTAGTTAAATGTAGAGGGTTTGGGGGTTTTTTTCAAATTTTCATAGTTTCTATATATTATGATATTACAGAATAACAGGATTTTTGCATTTTACCTTTTAGTGAATGTATTAGGTATGTTTATAGGCTTGAAATTGACTTTAGGAAAAAATGGTTTGATTTTTTCTTCCTATTAGCTTTCTTTCTGTTAATTTTTCTCCCAGGTCTGCTGAGTTGTAAGCAGTGACATTGTAAGCAGGATGTATTTCCTCACATCAGTGCCTTGTTAATGCTGTTCATTAATCTAGAACCATGAGCTTGTTCAGAGATGGTTAGATATTCCATATTTCCGTAGGGTTTGAGGGAAGGATGACAGCTTACTTACAGCATCAGAAACCAGATCTCATTGCATTGTCATGTCATTTTTAATACTGATAAAATAGCAGAGGCTGCATGTGTACTCACAGCCTGCAAATGGTACAGCAGCACAATCCAAAATAAGTCATCCCATCAGCTTTCTGTAAGCCAAAGCTTAGATTGTCTTAAATAGGGCTATTGGTGAATTAGTGCATGAAAAACCTTTGAATTTTGTTATAACACAGGTCACGTGGTCTTAGTCTGCTGATTTCTGTATTCACTTTTTAAGTGAATATATTTTATATTCAGCTATTTTATATTATTTGGATATTGGTGGTGCCCTGAGGCACCCATGATATCACTATCTCACAAGGCCCACAACATGTTCTGATCAATGTTCTAGCAGCTAACACATGCAAATGTGTCCTTCTTCCTGGTCTATACCTGAAACTTCATTTCTTTAAGATCCCTTCATACTTAAAGAGAACTAGTCATCATAGATTGATCATTTTATCTGCTGTATTGGAATTTAGAGTAATTTAATATTAAAAATGCTGGTAACATTATTTTACTCCTATTTTATAAAGAAATTTGCATATCCTAATGTGAGATTTTGTCAATACCTAGTTTTCAAGACAAAGTTTTTCCAATTTATAGTTTTTCAATATATAAATCAATTCAATCTTTTAACTTTGTTTATTGTTGGAAAGTCAAATGTAGATATCCTGTTCTTTCAAAAAAAACTTCCTTCATGCCATTAGCTTTTCTACTTCAACCAAGTTGGGAACACTACCTGATAAATATTTGTCATTCTGTTTTCTGGCAGTCCCTGGCATACCTTTAAGACTGACATGAACTACTGCAATGTAAAACTACTAATGCTAGCTACTGTGACTGGGCAGACCAGCACTCAGAGCCCCCACAGCCCATAACTGTAATCTTCCAGGTTTTTAGGTAATGAAGGAACTATTAAAATTATAGATCTAAATGTTAATACTATTTAAACTGCAGATCAGACAAAATGTGATAAAATAGATATAAAAATCTTCAAGTGTTTAAAAGTGGCATTGCCAGCCACACTGTCACAGCTTGGGAAGGCAATGGAGAGCTAGATCTTCAAAGAAACTAATAAAATAAATAAATACACCACTATGATATTCAGTGGAACCATACTTATCGATTCCTCTTATAGTCCAAGTTGGTAGTTCATTAACAAAAACTCCTACAGATAAATACAAAATCTAAGATGCTTCTGTGCTATTTGTATTTTTTGAGGAGAGATTAACTGCAGTTTAAACAATACATTAGCGAAAATTAAGCATTTAATATACCAGCAAGATTTCTTTTTAAAGGAAACTAGCTCATATTCACAGTGGTATCCTAGTCAAATGAGTATGGGGGTTTTTTTATTGTATTATGTATATCTATAATAAAAGCAATATGAAAACTGTGTTCAGTGAATTTCACAGTAGGGGCTGTAATTGTGCTCACCTGTTCTGGCACTACTACCTGTGCTCCCATTAACAGTATCAGGAGCAACACATGCCTTTTGATGGCAGAGTGGATTCTTCCTCTCAGTGTTACCATGTTACCATCCCTACTGTGATAATAGCAATATCATAGTGCTATGATAACAGATGCATCACTGCAGCTAAAATAAGGTTCTCAGCACCAGAACTGCGTGAGGAGAAGCAGGAACACCTTAAGGTAGCAACTGAGAGCAGTGTGCCTGTAGAGGGCAAGAAGAGGTGTTAAGACTTGGGATAACCAGCAAAGATCTTCAAGCCAGCTGGTCCTTTCTAGGCTTTTCTTGAAGATGGTGACCAAGCAGTGTATGGAAAATCCAGCTCTGGTTCACTGTGCAGAGACCACTGTCCTCTGCTCTTTTTGAAGCCTGGGTGTCACTGGAGGGAATAAGGAATCCTGAAGCAGCCAACATGCTGCTATGTTTGCCTCCTTAGCAGTTGCTGTTGCTGGTGTGGACAGAGGCTCTGTCACATCTGACATCCTGACTGGCTCACCAACGTGCAGGATAAAGTGTACCTTCACCTTTCTGTCTCAGTGGGGCACACTGAACAGGGATCAGGCTGCTGCCCTGTCTTCTGTTGGAGAGAAGCTCTCTCCTAGCACAGACCCCCAGGTGCATGCCCTGAGCTGCTCTCCTAGGATTCCATAGAAATGTTGTGGAGGTTTTTAGAACTCCAAGTGGCCATCTCCCTTTGGAAAATATCAATAGCAAGGGAGGGTCTTGAAATCATCCCTGTTCATTTATCCCTAGAAATACAGTGATAAAGGAAAGAAAAAAAAAGTTTAAAATAACAAAGCAGCTTTTATCCCACCTTGACGCTTAACATTTTCATCCAAGTTTAGACAATTCTACTGATTTTAGATAACCCTATATCTAGGAATGGGGTTCAGTCTGTTTTCTTGCAGTTGATGTATGTTCTGTGAAATGTATGTCTCTTGAGCTCAAGAATGCAGATTTTTATCTACTGTGTTGGTTCTTTGTTTCAGTTTTGCTTACCTGAAGCCCTCTTCTGTTGTGTAAAGGCATTGTCTGCCTTCCTGTGGACTCATAGAGAGCTTCTGCAGGGTTTAACCCTTGGAGCTGTGCAGAAGCTGGCATAATAGCAGTCAGATACAAAAAGGTATATATAAATACGCATTAAAATATTACTTACAGCTAAAGCATTCTTCATATACTTGCTGCATCCTATTCATAAAATCCTCAGAATACCTGTGATCTGTTTCTCATTTTGCCATGCAGAAGTTGGCACACAATCAAACATGAGATTTATGTGTCTATGACTGTCACAGGTAAAATAGCATTCCTAATAAAGTCTATATTGGTGTCAGATATATAAAAATCCTTCAGTCTCTGAATATACCTGTTTATAATAGGATTTCTTGGTGCCTCCCTTCTTTAGATTGCTAGCAAGCTCTTATTTACCACAGCATGTTATGGAACTTGTTTTGGAAAGATATTTGAATGCTGTATACAGTCTGAAAGCATATTTAAAGCTGTTGCTTTCGATTTTTCTTTTAATTCCTTGATACCACTGCTAATGTAAAGGACATGGATTGAAGAGAGGATCTTCTTTTCCTAGGCAATGTGTTATTGATGAGCTGGCATTTGCCCTGTGGCTCTCCCCCAGGATTGCTTACATCTATTACTCACACACATCGATTGGTTAATTTGATAATTCTATCACCAATCAGCTTGTGTCTGACCTTTTGCCATGGCAATGATGGCAGAGTCTTCATTTTTACATCGCATACCTGCTAGATTGACCTTTCTGAGGAGAATGTCAAGACATCCCTTGATCTTAACCTGTCACTAAATTTGTTAGAATTACACTGTCCCTTAACCTTGATCTGTTGTATTTGTAACGTTCAGGATATGCAGTTTGTGTGGAAATATTCTTACATAACTTATGCCAGTCGAAGAATAACTCTTCCCTAATTAAAAATTAGCTTCCCCAAAGGAAGGTATATGTTTAGAAAGTTTTCATGTCTGTTTTCCTTCCATTCATCTGTGTAGTTCTTTCCTGCATCTTTGGCCTGTTCCAAAGAAGTACTTTCCCTTTCTGTGACCCCTGAAATGAGAGGATTATTTTTGTCCCTATCTTCTGGAGTTTGGAGGAACTAATCATGGTTGTTCAACTACCCTATTAAGTAAGGACTGTGCTGTAGGAGATCTATAGGACCCCAAATAAAATCTTGAATCCAAGTTGACAAGCATTGATTGCTTTTGCCGTCCCCTGATAAATTTTTTCCACCCCCACGTGTGCCCGAAAATACCTGGAGCTAATGCAAATTCCCAGGGTTTCTACAGATCAAGCAAATTACACTTTTAGTATACCTAGTAGCCTTAATACTGCGAAAGTAGAACACTATGCTATTCTGTTCAGCATGTTGGGTATATTCTAAGAGAAGAAAACATAGTCATGTTTACAATGTGTATCTTAATAATTCTAAATTATACAGCCCAGCTTCCAAGAGCACTTTTGGTAATGCCAGTATTCTGCTTTCATTAAGGTGCAGCTCTGTAACTATGCAAAATCGGAAATTTGCAATACTTTAACTTTATCACAGAGTACAGAGAATAAAATTGGCAGTTTCCTTTTGTTAAAATATTTGCAACACCTCTCTGCATTTGAAAGTCAGGTCCTCGCCTCTCCTTTGCTTTCACCCAAAGTTGTCCTGTTTTCTCCTTAGCAGACAATTCAAGGGCATCACTTGGTGATTCTGGACATGTTAATTTAGTGTTCAGCTCAGATGAAGGGAGAATACAAAGGAATCTGCCTTGGTTTTCCTGCCTATATTTTCTGAAAATATATGCATGTACGTAACTCAGTTAGGTATAAGGGAGTTAGCTTGGGCCATTCTATGGGTAAAGGTTTCCCTTTGTGTAAAAAGCAGTTGATAAAGAGGATGTAATTCCTGTTTTCCATGAGCATGAACAAAACTGAGAAAATGCTATTCCAATGAAATTTTATAAAATTTGTAATATGTTTGGAAGATGGGACTTTCATATGAAACTTAAGCCTGAAGAAAATTTGAATGGGCAAGTTAGAGGGGCTGTTTTGATTCTAGAAAAATAAATCTTCCATTTGAAATTGAAATTATCTCAGTATATGGTTTTTAACTGAGATTGATCTCTTATGTTGTATTTATTTCAGAAAACAAATCTCAAATGACTTGAAGAAATGAAAGCAATGATTTTGCCTGAGCAATAACTGTTGCATCATTATGTTTAGCCAAATACTCTCTTCTTTTTAGTGCAAGAGATCAGCACTTAAACTAAGCTACAATTCAGCTTTTAGTAGTCACTGGGTCTCCCATTAAATAGATTGTTTTACTCCAGCAAGTGCACAGTAATCATGCTGCACAAAACCAAGTGGAGAGTTTATAAACCAGAGGTTTTATGATATATTGGTCTGGATTCTTTACAAGGTAGAATTTGAGCTAACAAGGGAGGTAAAGCAAGCTACAGCCATCTCACTTTCAGTTCCTGTGTAGTGATAGATTTTGCATGTTGTCCTTTCAGTAGGCCTGAAAGGTGACATGAGGATCATGCATAACCTGACTGTGGGTGTTTTTTTGGTTGGGGGCAAGGGGGGAGGTGAGTGCTTTAAAGGAGTCAGTGTAATTATTACAGAAATACAAGCAGTTTATAAATTCTCTTGTTTTTTTCTGGGAGGTATGGTATTCATATGTCACATGCCATGCACCTGTTCATATTATCTTGTACTCCCCTTTGTGTTTGCAGTGCAGTTTTCGAATTAGTTTGAATTTTGTAGCTGAGATAATTGACATATACATATCATTCATTACTGTTAAGCATGATTCAACTAGATACCAGTCCTAACCCAGCATCTTCACATAACCCTGCACTTCCAATTCATTTACGAGCCCCAGAATTCCTAATCCAGCACTATTTTTAATCTAGGAAAAAGCTGTATCTCTTAGAAGTTAGTGCAGAGTGGCCTTTTAATCAGAACAGTTTTTGCTAAAAGTGAAGATGAGACCACTAAACTCATTTCTCTTGTAATTTAAACCAAATTCTAGTCTAAGCCTCCAGAAGTGAAAGGTTACTGCATTAGCCACCTATACCCTTTGTGTTCACATAAAATTAAACTAAAACTAAATCTCAATTTCATATGGCCTAGAACATGCCCCTTGTTAATTAGTAACAACATAGAAAATCTGAACCAAGAGTAAGAAAATTTGTATTTAAAAATTGAAAGATTAAAGAGTTATCTCTCTCTTTAGTTTATAGTAATGGAAACAATCTTCATTGGCTTCAGAGTCTAATCTTGGCTGAACTTGTGAAAAAGACAATTAAAATACTATTTTAAATGTGCACAATGAGACTGCAGACAGCAACTTCTTTAAAAGTTCAAATTATAAGATTGTACATAGCTAGATAAGAGAAAAAGAGGGTGTAGATGGAGCAAGAAGGAGTCACTGGCACACTGAACACAAACTGTCATTGAGGTGATAGTGGAAAAGTACTGCCCTGCTGGTTGAAAAATGGGATTTAATGCTCAAAGCCACAGGCTGAAACCATTATTCACAACTGGTGCTCACTTTTTGATCCCAGAGAGTAATAGATTTCTCTATAAACTGATGACTGTAGTTCATATAATTCTTATTTTATACCCATTAGAAAACTGACGGAGAAAAAAATTTTCTTTCTTCTCAACTGCCATAAAGCTGTGTGCTTCCCTGCCATTAGATGAGGTTCCTGACTACTTCCCTTCTGCCTTGGTTCCCTCCATCCCTCCTGCCCCCAGCACAGTAGTCAGAGCTTTCATTGTTTCCTCATCTTCTCTTTGAAGCAGGATTTCATCAATCATGGTGGTAGTAGTCTGCTCTTGTAATCAAGGCTAAGATCCATCAAGTGTCGTGGCTGCAGCAGCTCCTTTCAAGCTCCAGAGCAGCTCAGGTTCCTGGGCCTTTTCTGAGGCTCAGTGCCCTTGTAGCAGCAGTGGCTGAAAATATCTTCAGCTCCTTCTTAAAAGGCGATTTGCAATTCCCATGGAAACATGGTCACAGCAGCCATTGTATGAGAAATCACTCAGGCTCCATACCGTGCCATGATGTCTTATTGATCCATGAGCACTCCTGAAAAAAGGATGGAAGGAAGGAAGGAAAGAGGAGAAATTGTCAGTGACATATGTGCATATGAAAAGAGCAAGGGAGGAAGGTGGAAACACGAGGGTTTGCAGCAGTGAGACTCTGACTGTGCTGGCATTCCGAAGAGCAAACGAAGTGCTGGTGACTACAACAAACCCTGGGTATGGGCACACACACTGCAGAGTGTTTTGACGGGTCTGAGGCTGCTTCTTGGACCATCCTTTTAAAGGTTGCTAAAAAACAGGTGGCTTTCTGTAACCAGCTCAAAATTGCATAAAATGAACAAACTCTTAGATTCTTACTCCTTTTTTTTTATTGTTTTTTTTTTCTTCCTTTTCAAACTGCAAGGACATTTCCTTAGAAAATGCTGGAGGAAAGCCTACTGATAACTCAGAAGGTAAAATAACATATGAGTTATTAAAAGGTCTTTTCACAGAAGTGGGATTAATTTCCATATCCCTTAGGAACCCCTGCACATGCTGTTATCACACAAATGGCATTTTGGTGGGTGGGTTAAAAATTAGTTAATAAAATTAAATTTAAAAATGATTGGGCTGTAGTTCAGGAGAGCTAGCCAACACACTTTAAAAGAATAAAGTCCCCAACAAAGTCAAAGCAAAATCTGCAGTCTGTTTTTCATCTGAAGATATTATTTAATCCATTTTTGTACTAAACATTGATAGCTGAACATGCATCAAAATAAATTCTGATTTAGTCTTGACCTCAAGTAATGGTGTGCGCCTGAATTGTTCCCATTTAAATAGCAGAGGAAAAAGCACAGAAGAAAATTACATTTTCGGAAATAAATATCTTATTGCAGTGAGGTTTTCATTCATTGTTAATTACAGAAGAAGAGGTACAAAGGGCTACTGTAATTCTAACTATATTCTTTAATATCAGTATAGGACTTTCTTTAAATCCTTGTGTGTGTATGTCTTTCCTGTAATTTTCAGACCATTTATTTGTAACTAGATATGCATTCTACAGTACCTGGAATATGCTGTGCTGATATAAACATCATCTATCTTCTACAGGTACTATTTTTTATTTATGTAGCTTATTATTAATTCCTCTAAAAGCAAGAATTACCACCAGCTCCTTGAAAGGGAGATACATCTTATACATCTTCCTGGAGCATTGGAGACTTTTAAGGACTCCATTAGGGGCTATGTTATTTCTTGGGACACCACTCTACTGTAATAACAGAACAGTTCACTCAAAATTGTAGGACTGTGGTGCACAAGGCAATATTTTCAAACATTGTGTCGGTTGGGATGTGAGAGACCATCAAGCTATTTGTCCTCTATGATTTGTTTTCCCCCAGTGGCCCTAGTAAATAAATACTTGTGCAACAGCAAACAGAGAAAGATGTTGAGATTGCTATCTTTCATGACAATTAAAATGACAGTGGGTTGAAGAGAAGGCAAATAAAGCTTGAGGATTTGGTGTCTGTTCTTTTGCAGTTGATGACACACAAAAATTTTTAGCATATTTTTTTAGCATTTTTGGTCCTTTGATGACATAAAGTATCTGTAGACCCTCCCATTTTCTCCTGTCATTGCATTGCAGTTCTATTTCTTGTCAAAAGAAACCAAACATTTCTGTCCTTTTTTATTGCATTCCAGGTGGTAACAGGGTCTTTTAAGCCTTCTTCTTCCCCTAGGTTTCTATTTCAGTTCATGTCAAAGCAAACTATTATTCCCATGCTGGTGGTGTGTTTGAACTATATTAAATGTCGTTTCTTTGTGATTTTATGAGAAAAATCACAATTGTCCAATTCAATTTTGCAACCCTGTTCCCTGTCAATGACCTTTTGTGTCCAGCGAACACCAGTAATGCCTCTTCTTTTCAACATTTTGTTTTTCACACACCCTGTTCTGTTTTATTATACTGATAAAACCTTTCTCTCCTGAACACAAACTCAGACACTAGAATTAGAAAATAGGAATATATGGATCTGTTTCGATGCCACATTATATATATAATTAAGTTGTATCCCATTTGTTTGTTATGTGGGAACAGTATAAACACCAGCAGACTTTCCCCTATTTCCACTGTCCAAGCTGGACGTGATATTTCCAGATGGATTACACAGAAATATTACTAAAAATTGTACTGGTTATCCTAGGAGCATCTCTCTTACCACTACCACTGTTGGATCTTTGCATGGATTAACCAGAAGCAAGCAGAAATTGTTATTTTGGAATTGTTTCAAATTAGGACTTCCAGTACTAGCTCTTGGTACTCCTGACATACTTTACTGGTCCCTAGCTACCACCCAACTGCTGCTAAAACTGAGAACTCCCATCTGTATTGGTTTTTTTCACCAAAAATTCCTACCAATTTCCTTAGCTAGCTTCTCCCTTTCTCAAATTCCTCCCATCTATGAACAGCCTTCAGATACCCCATTTTTCACACAACTAGGGCCATCATCTTTCCCATGTCCCTTTGGTCCATTTCCCATAAAGAGCAATCACTAACTAAGCAGATCTGCAAAATTGTATCCCAAACCAGCCACTGAATCAGAGCCTTTATGGTCATAATAAATTGTTTGCAAACATATACATTATTTAATATTCAGGATTACTGTATAATTGTGTTTCTCAGTGAAAATTTAGATGTTCTTCACATTGCAATCACAGGATCTGTGAACCACACTCCTGTGGGCCCAGATGTTCCTTGCCCTTTCTCCCTACAATGTGACTCTACTGTTTGCCACGAGGGAGGTGAAGCGACCCGAAGATCAGCCCAGCAGCTCAGAGTTTGGATCAGCCTAAGGACAGGCAGGAGCCAAACCTGTAATTCCCACTACCCAGTGTGAAACCACAATGCCTTCTGCTGTGGGACCAGCCCCTCAGTCTCAGCAGACTCATTCTTTGTGGTTCTAGGGTAGCATTGCTCTGCCAATTCACTCGTCCTTTCCCAGATTTCCTGTAAAACTTTCCTGCCGAGAGGATGACATGTTAACAAAATGAGTCAAAAAGGAGTGAGGTTAAGAAAAATAAGGGCCTCTAAAAGGTTCAAAAAAGTAACATCTGAGAACAGGGGCAACTTTAAAAAATGTCTTCAGGTTGCATTGGAAGCAACCAATGTTCATTAAATATTAGAAAGTATATTTAATTTCAATAAGCATCATTCCCATTTTCCCATATACCTTTCTTCTTTCACAAGTAAGTAACAATGAATGTTTATTTCCATGAGGAAGAAAAATAGGGCTGAACTGATTTTCTATTTCAGCCCTTGGTTTATCATGGAAAATTTTACTGAAATTTCTGTTAAGCCTTTCTGGTCTATAATAGAAATAGTATTGCTATAGGTATTGCTGTAAAAGGGAAATTTTTATATTCAGTTTTGCCACCTGTTTTAAACTGCATGGCAGCATGAGACAAGAAAATCCTGCCAAATTATGTTAATATTTGCAACAAGCTTGCTTCATTAAATAACCTAGTTGGACCTACTTGGTAAATAAAATCAGTTCTGTTTTTATAGTCATGAGATACTAGATGACTCCTGATGTGTCTGGTTGTAAGGAGGTACTAAAAGGCTGGAGTTTGAACTACTTCATTTGATAGTGAAGGGTGAAGTATGACCAAGCACCCACTCATCAACCTGATGAGAAAAGGGAGAGAGAGAGATAGAAAGGAGATGGAATGGGACTATGTAAATCCCTGATAGGCTGGAGAATGCTTAATTTTAAAAAATTGTGAATCCCAGAATTTGTACACAGGCTTTCTTGTTCTCCCAAAAAGTACAAATATCTTTTGATTAGGCTTATTTTTCCAATGAGGTTAGGAAAAGCAAGTCTATTGAATGAGAATTTTATTGGTGATCTAATTATGTTGCTCTCAGATGATCTCACTAGATTATGATAGAGAAGATGCATATAAATATTTTAGAAGAAAAATTAAGGACATCAACCTACCTACAATATAATTTTCATTGCACCCTTGAAGTCCCAAGATAATATATGAACATATATGAAATTCTAGAAAAATAAAATATCCTGAGTTTTCCTTAGAAGAGGCTCTGTTTATTGATTTGGTTACGATTGTGTTCCAAAGTTGAAATTAAGTAAGCTTCCAATTGTAGGCATGGTATCTTAATGAAGTTGGCAACAAAACTGTTGCTCAGATCATTGAATCAGGATTTCAATTCAGATGTTTACATGAAGTTTCAAAGATATGCATCTCAGCCCATCTTTTCTATTTACTTGCTCCTAGCATGTCTGTTGGTCTTTTTTCTTATTCTAACAGGCCAGAGCTAGGACAGCCTGGACTTGGGACTACTCAAAATGAATTTTCTTGTGTTTAGTAGGTGAGTAGATACCTCTTCCTATTAGTAGTTAGGGTTGAGAAGGCAGGGCTTATGTTTTCTGCAGGCTTCACTTCTTATGGATGTGAATTTTTTTTGGAACCTGGTTTTGATGTTTGTTTTTTTTTAAAATTAAATAAATATCAGTGCGCTTTCAGAACTAAAGAGGCTTTTCTTTCGAAAATGTTCTGCATCCTTTTAAATTCCATATACTCTCTATTTTAAGCCAATGATCTTTAAGTGCCAAGTGTTGTGATTTTCTCTTCATGATGGGGGTGGGATCAGACCACGAGGTGCTTCATTCAATATGAAGGACCTTCTGGTCTGTTGATGACAGCACTTAAGTGTGTAGAAAGTGGAGTTGAACCAAACTGTTCACCCGTTCATCTTTGCCTATTTTTTTATTTTTTTTTAAGCTGACTGCAGAAATTTTATATGACACTTCTGGATATAGAACATCAAACACATGTGATGGATATTAATTATTTTCCTGCCATAGTAGAAGGCATATAGATAAAAATATTTATTTATAATTTTTGATACTGACAGAGATATAACTCTTGTCTGTTCATACCTATGTACAGAAATAAGAGAAATTTCTTTTGACTTCATATTTCATGTTCTGAATCTTTGTATCAGGAATTGAGGCCTTCAAATTCAGTGTGCTGCTTTCCACATAATTTAATCATTGGCTATTTCAGCCCACTGCTTTATTTGAGAAAAGCCCCATGAACCAAATTATTTGTGTTGTAAATAGCATAATACGCGCTCATCAGTTTGATCGCTTTTGCTTCTTTCAATAGGTTTGATTGGATTCAGTCTCTGGACATTTAAAAACTGCCATATAATCAATAGGGAAGCTGAAATACTGAATGAGATTGATGAGGAAAGATCCTTGGTAATACAACATTGGTAATGTTCTCTTTTAGGCACTGTATATGAGACTTGCTCTATGAACCCTGTGATATGTCTGCTGTTGGTCCTATAGGGAGCCTGTTTGTAGAAGCACTCTGCAGTAGTTGCCAACCTTGGGTTATTTACCTGTCATGATGAACAGGAGATGAACATTGCAGATGGTTCTACATGTCAGTCATTCCTTCTGCACAGTAGAGGCTGCCCAAGTGTGTGAAAATGCTATCTTTACAATCATATCTGTAGAAAGAAGGTAATTTGGGAAATTAACATCATAAAATGTCAAATAGTCCTCTCTCAATGATGACTTATATGCTGTCCCTGCTGTTACCAGCAGAGAGTCATAGCACATCCTGAGTGGGAAGAGATCCATGAGGATCACTGAGTCCCACTCCTGGCCCTGTACTGAACCATCACTAAGAGTCACACTGTGCCTGAGAGCATTGTCCAAACACTTCTTGAACTCTCTCAGGCTTGATGCTGTGACCATGTCCCTGGGGATCCTGTTCCAGTGCCCAACCACTCTCCGGATGAAGAACTTTTCCTAATATCCAACCTAAACCTCTCCTGACACAGTGTCATGCAATTCCTCAGGTCCTACAGATCAGTGCCTGCCCCTTCACTTCCCTCATGAGGAATCATATGCTTTTTAGATATATGCTGAGAAAATTCTATTAACAATAACTTTTTTAAGTCTTGTAATAAACTTTCATGCAAGCTAGATGAGCTCTTTTCAACAGAAAGAACTGCAATACTTCAAGTACTTTGGAGGGGAGTTGATGGTTTCAGCTTCTGATTTATAATACATGGATGAGTGCACTGTAAATGGACTACTAATTCTCTGTACCTTCTGTTTTACTTGGCTGAACTGGCTGAGCCCTTTAGATGGACATCAGTGAATTCTCAGCATTATTTTGTCAGAACACAAGTTGATGCCCATGACCTTGGCTTGGCTTTTTTCCTTGTTGATTACATTGCACTCGGTGACTCTGCACTGTGCTTAGAAGTGGTTTTCCATGTTGTTTTGTTTACAAAAATCTAAAATTAGGATGTAATTTTTTACATATAATATTATTTAGCCTTGCTGAATAGGAGGATACTGAGATCACACAGCAAAGAAAGAGCTGGCAGCAGTCATTGACTTTGCTCATCTGACTGAGCTCTGAAAAGTGGGGTACAGTGAGTGGGAACTTGAAGCTAGTTCATGGAAATCTTTAAAATATTAGAGTGGCTTAGATACAGTCAGTAACTATTGAGTTGCCCTAATAAGTCTTTCTAAAGTGACACTGAATTTTACTATGGTGTATTCTGCCACCTGTCAACAATGGAAGGCATAGTTTGGATCCTTGGGTGTCCTTACCTGAAAATATTTTTTTCTGTACTGTTTGCAAGAAGGGAAGAAAAAGGTCTAGGAAAAAAGTGGATGTCTGAAACTGATTGAATGCATGCTTCAGGGAATACTCTGGATAAATTGTTTAAGAATGGTTTTCTTTAATAAAATAGTAATGATAAGAGACTGACTTCAAATCTGAATAGGTCACAAGTGAAATGAGTTTGGTGGTCCTACCTAATCCCTTTGGATATTTATCCACATTACAGTCTCCATGTACAGTTTGATATAACTTGTTATTTCTGTTTGACTTCAGTCAGTAGTCTTAGGAGTGAAATTACAGGTTGTTTCATCTCAGAGCTGAGGTGAAGAGACAAACAGATTGTGAGAATGCCTTCCTCCCTGTATTGTTTCTCTACCCAGACAGTGTTACAAAATAGTAATTTTCAAGCATCTTCAATTCAAATTCATATAAAATAGATAATTTTTCCAAGATTAAGGGTAATTTAAATGGCCTTACTTTTAAATAGCCATTGTGCAAGTTAAATCTGCTTAGGGAGCAGGGTGTTATGATCACTATGCACTCTGCAGTCTCATTTTAGTTTGTTTCTAACAATGCCATTTTCCTTGGGCAGCTGTACCAGCATTTTCCCCTGTGCTTTTTCTATGGTAGATTTCTCCATGCTCCTCTAACAGCATACTGATCACATTATCCCTGGGAAGCTGAGGATTGAAATATCATGTAAACATGTACATATTTTTTCTTATAATTTGCATCAGTGATCATACACAGGAGCTTAACTGGCTTTGAAATTCTAGTGAAGTAGGTAATTCAAAAAACTTAGACCTATAGAGGTAGAGCAAGTTGCTCATAACACCAAGGCTGTGGGTTGAACCCCTGAATGGGCCATCCACTTACAAGTTGGACTTGATGATCCTTGTGGGCTCCTTCCCACAGAATATTCTGTGATCTGTGTGTATGGTGGCAAGATATCAGCTGGCATCCTAACATTGGAATGTGAGCTGCTGTTGCCACGGGCAGTGGTGCAGTGTTAGGCACCTCTTGCAACCGCAGCCCTGACCACAGAACCCAACCGGGCTGCGGTGGCAGGAGGGGCTGGCGAGGAAAGGCAGCGCCTCAGCCCTGCTCTGCTCCTTGTTGCTGCTGCTGCTGCTGCTGCTGCTGCTGCTGCTCTCCATCACCCTGGCTGGGCTGGCAGACAAGGGGAGCACATGGCCCTTGGCAGCCTCCCGTGCTCCACTGCTGGCATCTCACCTGCTGCACCTTCCAACACAGGAGACCTGGCAGATACATGTGACAATGTATCTCTAAGCTCTTAAAGTCTGAAATTGATTTCTAAGAGAAAGCATAAATGCACTTTGGAAACCAGAAGTCAGTTTCACGTTTTGTTGATGCTTTATTTTTGTTTAAGCTAAAGTAGAGGTTGAGGTTTTATTTTTCATTTTCTTTATTCTGTAAGTTTCTGTTGAGACTGGAAAGCTGTGAATGTTTCTGAGATTTGCCTGTGGAAAAATATGAAAAGAAAAATATTATTTCATGATATGTTGGGAAAGCAATCTTGGCTGTTATGACATTTGCAAGGTAGAAAAGAAACAAAAGCAACAAAACAATTAAAATTGTTAACTGCATAATTCAGTTCTGTTATAAAATCAGGAGTACACAAAATTTTAAAAACAAAACAACATAAACTATGGGTCACACTTTAAATTTTGATTGGTTTTCTTGTCGCTAACTTCTCCCTCCAAAATATTGCAAGGACAATTGTGTAAACTAAATAAGTTGCAGATCAAAATGCAAGCAGTAAGTGAAAAAAACCCGAAGTTGTCATTCAGGACGTTTGCTGTGTGGTCTGTGTGTTAATCAATAAGCAAATTCTGAATGCAGGCAGATAATTATTTATCCTTGAAAATATGTGCAATGTTAATCAGAGGCTAATGTGGTAAAATTTCCCATCATTCATTTAAGGCCTGCTGGGGTCAGTTTGGGGAAGGTTTTTGGAGTTCGGTTCTGGTTTTGTTGTGTTGAGATGACTGGTTTTGATACCCTGAACGTTCAGGTTTAGTTATTCCTGCTTTAGGATGCATGTGGATTTTCAGGCTTACATTTTGTTAGAGATGTTCAGTCTTACTTATTCAGTGCCATTATTTATTTGTTTCTGGTGAGTTCAGATAGTGGTTTTCAAGGTGGTTTTCCATTCTTGAGAGATCTGTGGGGCATTTAACCTACATTAGACCTGAGGGGTCTGAGGGTTCTTCAACAAACAAAGAATTTCCAGATACTTTCCTTTAGGATGTGTCAAGGGCAATGCAGACAAAAGAGTGATGTCTCCTTTAACAGCTTGATAAGTATCTCAGGATATTCTGCAAGATTCAGTACTGTTTCTACAGTGTACTCTATTCCCATTCAGCATAATATGGCTCAATATACTGTATGTGACAATGGTGAAGACTTATCTTTGCCCTGAGGGCTAAGTGCTGTAACACTTCTCAAGTGATAGGCTTGATAGAAGTGATGATTCAGAGGCAATGATCTGCTAAAAAGTCACATTAACTATGTGTGAGAATTAAAAATATAGGTCTGTGTTTATCTTGACTTTTATTTTAAAAGTTTCAAAGCCCTATTTATTTCCGGCATGGAAATCCCTTGTAAGGTAAACTAAATCATTCTTGTATTGACCATTTTTTCATGTTGTTCTATTGAGGCTCCTTCCCAACTGAGTTCCTTATTGAATTGTATTTCTATGAGGGTATTGTAGGTTAGCAGCACATTTTTATGATACACAAAAGAAATGCCTTCTGAATTTCCAATGTCTTGCATATTGTTCCCTATAGAAGCAGCATCTCTGAAATACGGAATAAATCAAAACAGAAACAGCTGGCTCTTTGCTTACTGCTGTTATTCTTCTTTAAGTTTACATTTCCTAAAACCACTTGTCCTGCCTAACTTTCTTAGTGGATTAATTTATAGTATACCCATCCTTTACAGAAACCTTAGACATTTTCAGCTATGCTGTCTCATAGATAGAAAAAAATATATAATTAAGAGCTAAACCTACACAAATACTGTTTGTATACAAATACACAAGCAGTACTGTCTGCACACTCATAAACTGTGCCCATTATCGAACATCTATGACGCACACTCCTGGGCAAGCTTCTAAAAAGGTTAGAAATTAGTGTGGTGTGCTATTAGCTGTTGTTCAACTATTTTTAAATGTTGTTAAGAGTTGGTTAACCCTAGGATCAGTTTCCAGTAGTTTCCCTGGAAATCTTAAAATAGTGCAGGTGAATAGGAGCATCCCCACCAAGTAAGAAAACTTCTTTCTTAATGTAGGCCTGTGTCAAGGTAGTTACTTAGAACAGAGCACTTGTATTTAACTGAGTTTTGTTACTCTGAAACCAGTTGGGATGCAAAGCTGTTTGCAGTTTAGGCAAGGCCTGCAGGCGCGGGCATTTTCTTCTTGTAGTACATCCTCACATCTTGCTTTTCTAATCAAGAACTGTGGCATGATGGGTACCCATTGATGCAAAGTAGTAACTAGTTCAAGTTGTCCAAAACTCCCCCCACTAGTTCAATTACAATGTAATCACAATATCAGACCATTTAAATTCATTCTACTTATGACCTACTGTGCAGGAGGGTTTGCAGGTGCATTTCTTGGGCTGGAATATCAGTTTCCTTAGCCTGCCATTAGATCTAGTATTTGGAATTATTTTTAATTCTCAGTTTAGAATTTAGGAAGCATAGTTTGACAGTGAGACAGCCTTCAGAATTCTAGAAATAAAAGAGTCTAACACAAGTGAACTGGAAGAGTGCAGGACTGTGGACCAAAGGAGAATAGATGAGGAGAGAACAGGAAAGATAAATAAGTGAAGAAATGGAAGTGTGAATTATTGCTGTTTCATGAGGTTTTCTGTGGTTTGTACACATGTGTACGTACTCACATTCAAGTATAAAACCCTACACAGATCATAGCACTAATACACCCTCTCCCTCCCTCCCCTAAGGCTAGACCTATGAGATCTAGAATTTATTTCTCCACTCATGACCTTTCATAGCTATCAGGTATAAATGATTTTCTTTCACTTATGTCCAGGCTACATTTGAAGGTCCTGTAGGTCTCCAGCAAGAATTATCTGTAGATAAACCTGCACTATTTCTAAGTCATTTCTACACAATAAAAAATAATAATATCTGTAGAATCATTTTTTATGTGGAAACCTTATTCTTCATTTCAAGCAAACTTTAGTTTGCACAGCTTTTGCTGCATTTTTACAAATGAAAAGTGTGCATTTCTTTCAAGTATTTTTAATTCCTTCTAAGTAAGAAGCTGCTAATACTATAATGTTATTATAGTAGTCCTTATATTCTTGTCAGTACACACACTCACTTTTCCTAAGCTGCAACTGTAAAATAATGACGGTAACCATTGGTGAATTAAATATCTTTTTTTGTCATGAAGGATCATTGGATTGAATTCTCCAGAGGATTAAAGTACATGGTAGTGGCAATGAGATCAAGAAAAATCAAGTCACTGGATACAGAACATATATTAAAGCATTCTACAAATGTGGTATAGGAAAGAGCTTAATTTTAGTGCCTTAGTTAATTCAGTAACTTTCATTCCTGGTTGGAATTTAGTTTAAATGAAATAAGCAAATTGTTCTGGACAGTTAGTTATAATGGATACTATAATATTGCACCAAAAGCAAATAAGACAGTGAAATAGATAGTCCTGTGGTACTCAGTACAGCTTCTTGTTATGAACTATATCCTACACCTTCCAGCAATAAAACAAGCTTAACGTAATGAGGATTCTTAAATCAAAGGGAGTGGAAAGAGTAAAGCCCAGTTCAAGGAGTAGTGTAAAATCACCTTCATCTGGAGTTGTTAATGGGCTTTTAAAGTAACTTTACTTGTCTTCCATCTTACCCATAGCCTATCTGTCCACACCTTTTGCTCTTTTGACTCTTTTTGCTTTCTCATGACCTTGCAGTTTGAAAATGAAATCTCACTGGACACTCCCACTCCTAGGGAACTTCCCCCTCCTACCTGGCTCAGCATCCTCTATCAGAACTCACTTTTCAGAGATATTCTCATTACCTCACTTGAAGGTTTGCTTACTACACACTTTGGGATTATTATGCAGTAAGGAAATCACATGAAAATAATTACGTGTATTCAGATTCTTCATCATATGACGGTTAGTAGCTGACAAAAATTTTCTTCTTTATTAGTATTAGTGTCTGCCCAAATGTGTTGGAAAAGTAGTCATGTTCTGCATACTGTGTAAAGCACTTTGAAAGGATTAAGAAATGCTTAAAGTCTAACATGCTTTGGCAGAATCTTACTCATCAGAAAGATATGAGACATTTCTGTATTAACCATCCTTTAACTTAAAGCAGTGAAAATCAAAATGTGGCAAAGTGAAAGACCATCTTTTAATATAGTTGAAGGTAGGTTTCTATCTCTGTAAGTGGCATGATTGTGACAAGTACAATTACCACATAGCAAGTCTTCACTCGGAAATTTGACTGATCACAGAACAAAACACTCTCCTGCCCCAATAGAGGGCAACAGGGAATCTCTAGGCTAATGTGCCTTGTCCTCAGTGGTTTCAGAGGTATCTGATAGCATCTGAGCTGAAGGACACACTAACTGAGGAAACTTCCATATTTCATGAAAATTTTCTTCCATGTGCTCATTTTTGTCTGTCACTGAATCCAAAGAACTTTTAATTGCATCAACACTGCTGCCACCTCAGAATGCAAGTTAAGTAGCTGGAATCTATGCATCTTTTAAGCCAGGTCTTCAAGCCCTGGCAAACTCAGGATCCATGCACAAAAGGCTTAGTCCAGTGGTGCAGACTCTGTGTAAGATTTCACACGTTGCAATCTGAGGTAAAGCATCAAGAATGTAAGCACAGCTTTGCATGATCCCACTCACCTCTGCCTTGTTTAATCTTCCTAAGAGAGCTAAAATTGATTTCATGGGGAAGTGATGAGTCCTGGGTCCTTATTTGTCTTGGAGGAGTCAAAATGCAGCGTTTTTGATATGAAGGAGAGTGAGAGTCCATGGATTGACTGTAAAAATGTCTCTTATACATATGTAGATGAGGAAATGTTTTTCTTTCTTTTGCAGCATTTTGTTAATCATCTGGCCAGTCATCTCCCACAACCTTTCACTCTAGCTGTAGGAGAACAGGATATGGCTGCTTGGTACAAATAATTCTTTTTCATCATGTACAGATTAAAAACATATCTAAAATCATAGAATCATAGAGTTTGGGACTCATCAGAATGGATCATCGAATCCAAATCCTGGCCCTGCACAGGACACCTCAAAAATCCATGTGCCTGAGAGCTGTAAAATACTCCTGTATTCACATAAACCTGGTCCAATACAGTGAGTTTTCTCACAGCATAATCTTGGTTAAAATTTTAAAAGCAATTCCAGAATTGTCAGTGGTAATAAAATTAAAGACAAACTGGAAACACAGAGATTTCTTCCCTCCATCTGAGCCTGTGGGGATTTATGCACTTCCCAGCTTGTCTTTGTAGGTTCAAAGGGACACCCCTGTAAAGTATGTATTTAGGTGATTGTTAAATATCAGTCTAACACAGAAAAAAATGATCCACCCAGAGCATGTGGAATGGAATCCAGAAATACCAGCCGACTCCATTTGAGCTAGATAATATTGTCTGCCACAGTGTAATACTATTAAGATTACTATCCCACATAAAACAGAGCAATAATTCATTTTGCAGAAGTGCATATTTATCCTATACAAAAGAGGGCAATAGAATATGTAGGTGAAATTGAACTAAACAATAGTGTGTGCATTAAGTAAAATTATCATTGTAATAACATGATTGAAACATTACATTTGCATAAATGAGAACCTGAAAAAATCCTCAGGATATAAACAACTTCAAACTTAAATATAATTTACATACTGTAGAAGCTTTATCACATGTTGAGGCTGCAAAAAGTTGGAGATGACCATAAGACAGAAGTGCTGGAAGTATTTGGGTCCTTCTCTGTTACAGCACTATTGACCGTCACTATAGGTGGTATAATTAAGGCTTATAGAAATGACTCCTTAAATTGTGACAGCTTCGTGTATCTTGCAGTTAAGGAAAATAGATGGAGAAATAATCTGGAGATGCCAAATGAAGAGATCATTTCTTTGTTTCAGTACCACTTCACCCCAGCTGGAGAAAGTTCATGAAGAGCTCTATCTGTTAAGGGTACGTTGAAAGATATGATGGTTCAGACAATATTAGACTCAGCTTTCTCTCTTTTAAAAGAAATATGCTGCCTTTTCTTCTTTAAAATATGAATACAGGCTGTGAGTATGAAGGGTTGCATTGACCAGTTTTGTGGATTTGTGTATGTGATCTTTGGGGTGAAAAGTTTTGTATGGCAACATCTGTATACAGACTTGTTTTGAACAGGAGATACTGTTATTTTTAGTCAGGGGGTTTTAAGTGTCTTGGGGCTTTTAAATTTTAGATGCTGATATTGAATGAAAACTGAGTAAATCCATTGTGAATATAATATTTTTAGAAGACAAGTTTCTATAACAAAAAATATTTATAGTAAAATTAGAGTTTGAGGAGCTCCGTTTCAAATGGAGAAAAAAAAGTTTTGCTTAAAATTGGAAACAACAAATTCCCATTTCTTTCAATGGTAAAAAATCCAGTTAGTCAAAGATAATTGATTCCTGTTCATTTTCATGTTCTCTTTTTGTAAAGGTGTTTCCATATTCTATTACTAGGGAGCTTTACAGCTTATGCAGCATCCTCTTCTTGTCAACCAAGCTATAAAAAACATCTCCATGCTTTCAAGGAAAAAAATTTAAAACAAAAACGGAGAATTAATCATCTCATTCTCATATTCTTATTTTAAAAGAGTAAACACTAGAGTTTTCAAGGTATGGGTCCTGATGAAACAATGTTGTTAATCTCACAAAAGCCTGACATAGTTTATAGGGATGGAGAAATCAAACACAGACCAACAAAGGTATTTAGTGCAGGCAGAGCAAAGAGTGAAGTGCTGAAGAATAAGTGGCAGTTTAAAAATTGCTGCTGTCCCCAAAATGTTTGGATGTGGGTGAAGTCCCGGCAACAACCTGGGACTCTTTTTCTAGTGCCCAAGTGCAAATGGAAACTTCAATATTTAATCCTGCATCTTCATAAATGATAGTTAGAATTGACAAAGTACTGTCAAAAGAGTAGTAATATATCTTCTCTGAATAATGAATAGGAACTTGGAGGAGTAGGGACTGTGGATTCTCTTCTTTCTTGGGAGCTTCAAAACAGGGAATCAGGGGCTACTCACAGACCTGTATTAGAAGGGAAGGGTTTATAAACCTTAGCTCATTACTTTCATACTGGTTTTGCTGGCAACTACATTTTGTCATTCAATAAGTATCTTTTCTCAGGTAGAAGTGGCTTTTATGATATTTTGTAAAGTGCTAATGCTGCAACTTTTATTGTGACAGGAAATCATCATGTTACTGTGGCACTGCTGGGGTTTATGTGTTGCTGTGCATTTCTTCAGAGGTTTAACTCCTTGGCCTTCAGTTTTAGACTTGGTGCACACCAGGTACAAGCAGCCTATTGATGCTCACCTTATCACAGTTTGCTGCTACAGTACAAACCAGCTAAGAGGCTTGCCAGACCAGTCTGCATGGGCTGATATTAAGTCTTCCATTAAGTGAGACAGACTGGATTACTGATTTTGGAATTGATGATGGATGGAGAAGCCACAGAGAGATGACATTGCTCTAAATTTGTAATGCTGAGATTAGGGAGTTTTTCTCCGTAATGTTATTGTAATGGGCATTTCTCAAAGACAGAAGGAAGAAAAGATTAGATTTGGTGCCTACATGTTGAGGGAGGTGGAAAGGAAGAAATAACCACAGCTGAAGTTCAGATTGAGGTTTCAGAAGGTGCTAAATACATTGGAACAAAAAAATAGAAATCTTCTTCACCTCAAATTCATCACCAAGGACAGAAGGATGGTTTTATAATTGAGAGTGTCAACTCTGCAGTACCTGTCACTTTATCTGTCTGCAATATGCCATACACATTTATAGTGATGTATAAGTAATAATAATAATTTTGTGCTTGAAGCAAAAGATATGGATTCAGGCAATCCTTTTCCCTACTCATCTTTGACACAAATTTCTTGTGTGGCCCATGGACAAGTCAAATTTCTTCACCTCTCTACACCTTCCACACTTTGGAAAATGGGAATAATACTGTTTTCTTTTTGAGGAATTTTGAAAGACTATAACAATATTGGCAATTTGTTGTGAGAGCCTGAGCTAGAGACACATCAACATTTTATTTGCTCCTAATTCTTCCCAGGGATAAACTTCCATTTCTAAAACTGCCATCAGGTGCTGACTCTTACTTGGAGTCTGTAGTTAATCACCGAAGCCCCATTCTTGTTCTGTTAACATATTTTACTCATATGAAAGTTATAACTGAAAGTTCAAAAAGTAGGTGTTGTACAACAGATTACGGGGATGCAGAGGACATCTGTCCCACTCAGTGAACAGGCCTTGGAACAGATGTCTCAAATTTCTTCAAATCCAGAACATGCTGTCCATTTTTCTGTAATAAACAGAATTTTCCATCTCTGTCACTGAGTACCTAGGTATTATCTTTAATGCATAAAATATGTAAATTCTTAAAGCATCATTTTGCTCTTTAGTGAGTTTAGATATTACAAAACGGTTTAATTATAAAAACAGACAGACCTAGTCCTGGGACCTGTGCAGCTAGAAATAAATGTGCAATCAAAACTGCAATTACCTGCAGAATTTAGTGTAAACAGATCAGCAATCACATAACAAACACAGGCTAGTTTGCATTCTGATATGAATACAGTTAGATCCAAAGCAATTTTCCTTTATTTATCTTAGCTGCTCAGCATAAATAGAGCAAGGGCATTGAAGCAATTAGCATAATTAGAGTATCGTGGTCAGGCCCTGTGTGATTTCTAGAGACGTTTCACTTAAGAATTCTTTTTCCCGTACAAGAGTTTCCCTGAGCCACTAAAATATCGCTTTGGGCATTTTTGTATTTCAAATTTGCAAGTTGTCAATTTGAAAAACCCTTGACACACGGATGTGAAAGCATCTCACAGACAACCACAGAAGGTATACCCTCAGCTTTTCATTACTAAGAAACTGGGGAATTTCCTTTTTCAGCTCTTTCTCCTTCTTGACGTTTTAACCCTAGAAATGTCAGGTTTAATTATTTCAGGTACCACCCAGCAGACCTAAGGGTTAAAAATAACCTGTTCCCCCAAAAGGTGTGACATTTATGCCACTTCAGGGATGACACTTATAAAGACAATATCCAGCATTCCCATGACACCTTTCTTCAGTCTTTTATTTGTTTGTCTCTGCTAGCAGCACTGGAAGAGCTTGTTTGGGAAGAGACATTTTTATTTCTACAATACCTAGAACCAGCTTTTTACCAGTCCCTCTATCATTGAGATTGCATTTGGAGAGCTAAACTAATACTGGACTGGGGAACCACTGCTGGATGTTTATAGGGTGAGTGAAGAGTAGGAAAAATATAGGAAGCTTGGACTTTTTTTTACGAGACATGCCATGTTCTCTACCAGAACAGCTGGGGGCTGGATGTAAAGTACTTGTCCCAAAGTACTATCTGCAGATGCCAAAGACAGCTGCAAGCATGGGAACAAAGTGAATGTGAATGGGAAAAGAGAAGGACTGTATCTTCTTCTTTCTTTAATTCCATTTTTCTTCTTCATTAATAAACATTTCAACAAAGAAATAGCAAAAGATGTAGAAATTATAGTGGATTTCTTTCATCTTTATAAAATGAAAGGGCACCTACTGTTTCCAGTAGGACACAATGGATTTCTGAGCCAAGTTGTGACACACTGGACTTCAAGAGCATGGACTGGATTCAGGCAGCATGTATACTGTGAAATTAATTGTTAAATATTGAAGAGATTTTGATTATTAAATTAGGTCTCCTATAATTTTTTAATTGTCTTTGTCAGTGCTTTGAAATCTCTCTCATGCAGAGGAACTTGTGACCTCATTTATAACATTCTTCTCCTTATTAGCACATGGTATTAGAGGTACAAAAAAGGGGGAGCTAAAAGGCAGAATCAGAGCATAAACTATAGATTGGAGGACTAAGATATTTAGAGTAATCTGATCTATTTTTAAAGAATAATGTTAAATGAAGAATTAGAAAAATAATATTAGAGCCAGGGTGAATGTGCAGTTGTGAATGTGCTTTAATTGTAGTCTCTACTCAGGATGAAAGTGTTTTCCCTGTCCCTGTCCTTTCATGTCCCTTCCATTGCTTAAAATGTATAATAGACGGTTTTAAAACCAGTCAGTTTTACATGTTTGTCATTCTTTCTCTTAAAGGAACCTAAAAGAAAATAAAAGCACCAATTAAGTTTATCCATGCCAAAACATTATTGCTCAGATAGTAATAATCCCAGTAAATTAATGCCAATACTGTAGGGCCTACAGAAAATTTGAATAGCAAACACTCCTATAGTTTTTTGAAAAGAAATAGCTTTAACTGCCAAAATGTTCTGTCCTTCCGACTGCATTTATCTTGCTGATTAGTGATAATGGAAAATCTAGCAACAGTTTACTGCAGAGTATTGGAAAACCTCCAGGCAGTCAGTTGCAGAAGCAATAACCCCTCAAAATAACATAGGTAAGTCTGTCTATGAGTCAAGGGGCAGTGTGAGAATGCTGAAAAAAGTTAAAGCTTAATAGTTAAAGACACTAAAATAAGTCTCTTAATGATAGGGATAAAGCAGCATGACATCTTTAAACTGGGCTGCTAGATGAGTTTATTTATTCTTTCTTCCCAGTAATTTGCACAATATTAGTTCTTTGAATGCAGAAGCAGTGCCTTGGAGATTTTTTTTAATCTGTCAAAGACAGCAAGTTTTTCTGAGTGAGCATACTTTGATTTCTCTCTTTTTATTCTATATATATGCCTGTATTATGTGTATATATAAAAGTGAGGAAGCAAATGAGTTACAAGTTAGAGAACAGTATGGTTTTTTCTTCTGTCTTCACTTTAGCATTTGTCTTTCCTATTGGAAACTCTTGTAGTGAAAAGGCCAACCATCTGAGGGTGAAATTCTCCCCTCTGCAGCAAGCCAACACGAGGTCTGCACACTCTTAAAGTGCAAGTCCTTTGTTGTTGTCATGTTTTCAGTAGATTCTGATTTTTGATATCTTTTCCTTTGCTGCTTCTGTAATTCTTGGTTTCTTGGACTTTTTTTTTTCTTGTGTATAGTGTAGATATTGCTATTTTGAGTTAGACTTGCTGTCCAGTTAGTCTAGTGTCTTGTCCACCAAACACCCAGTAGTAAATACTTTGCAGGAAGTGCAGGAAATGTCAGATTATGTAGATCTGAATTAATCTATCCCTTGTTAATTTTGCCCCTAAGTCCATATATTCAAAGGTTATCTTAATAAACCCCAGATGCAAGGTTAGCATTAAAATTGCCTTTCCTGCAAGGGCTTTCACTTCAAATAAGGAAGTTGTTGGCCAGTTGTACTCTGTGGGTAGCATGGCTGAATATCTCTATTCTGATAGTTCGCCAGAAAGAAAGTGAGTGTTGCAAATTGCAAGGGGCTGTTATTTAAGGCACTATTAAAATTTTGCCCAGCTCCCATAAAAATATAGCCATGTTCACTGAGCAGAATGTATTATCTGGGTTTCTGTAAAAAAATGAAATGTATTTCAGATTATATCAAGTTTGTTGGCATCAGTATTTACACTGTTCAATATTCTGCCTTTTGGTGCAACTAGGGCAAGAAATGTGAAGCTATGGCTGGAGTGTACTGGGGGCTAGCTCCGAAAACCTTAGCAAGCTCCTGGTGACTGCTTAGAGTCCCAAATATTTATAGATAACATGAGAAAAAAAAAGAAAATTTTGATCACCCTCTAGTTTACAAAGCTTTAATTCACTAGCTCTCATTCAGTGCATAACTAGCACTATTGTTTTACTTATTGCCCAATGTCTTGCAGTAATCACACAAGAAGTAGTTCTTGCTGAGTTAAGTGTCCAATGTTCCTCCTCAGTTTCTAGAAGTTTATATAGTATTTGGCAGCATGTTTTCTCTGAAGTTAACATGGTCATATTATGCCCACAATCCATTTATCTGCATTTGATTCCTAAAAGTAGGAGATTGATTTTAACTTGGCCCTGCTGCTTTTAAATCCCTTAATAGTGTAGACTCTGGCCGCATCTGAGACCTCCCGTTCGACCCTCTTCCTTTCAGATATTCAGGCTGTGACACCACTTCCCATGTGGGGAATCCATCATCACTCACACATTACTTTGGCAGGTAAATTGTGGTTTCACTCTTTATTCCCAATGGTGAGGAACTTACTTCCTCTTGACTCTGTAATTTTCACAGACACACACATACATGCACGTTTTCTTCTTGCACATGAACCTAAGCTGGTGTAGCTGGAATATTTCCACTTCAGCCATCAGGAATATCTCACTCCTTCCATGAAGATGGCTAATAGATTAGGATTCACATATAACTTTTCTAAAGCATCACTCAGTTGCTTTAGAGAAAAGATTTAAATCTCACTATATAGCAGCACTGATGTGGTAGAACTGGAGCTTTTCTGATGTCGCCCTCAAGTAATGGGAACAGCCTCATTTACCTGATATCAGGCAGCTGAAATAAAAACATGGGTGTATGTTTACCCCTAAGGCCTTTAAGTTGTTTTTAGGGTCATTGTTGGACTTTTGGGCATCTAATAGTTTTGTTACAGAACTTCAGCCTGCCCTTCAGTCTTATATACCCTGGTTTGTATTTCCTTTTGTTGGATATCCAATTATACTTGCGAAATTAGGATCCTTATCTAGTGAAGATAATTGTTGTATTCAACATCGATCAGTGACAATAATGATGTGGGCAATGTTAGGGGCTACATCTACTCACTTATTCTACAGCTTCACAAGGTAATTTTGAAAAATAAATTAATGTTTATGAAGCACTCAGATGCTGTAGTGATCAGTTTCATGGAAAAACCCACAAGGAAGCTTGCAATTCCGTCTTCAGAGCATGGTTTGCATAGAATGCAGTAAATAAGGCCTAGGGCACTGAAGACTGAGGAGAAAACAAAATACCAAATAGCTGTTCATTAAGGCAGCATTATCTATTACATGCAATAAATGAAGCAGGAGTTCCAGTGGAATGGTTTTTTACTTTGCAGCCCTCAACTTTACCATCTTAATGCTTCTCTTTCTGCATTGTTCTGGATGTAATTTCTTATGGTCTACTAATAAAAATGGAAAAGTCAGGAAGTCTTGCTGAAGCCAGCATAGTTCATTGGAAAAGATATCGTTTCAGGTTAATTACATGTATTTTTGCTGTTTGAACAGAGTAACTAAAATAAATTATCATTTTCCTATGTGCTCTAGCATGAGGGGAGGAGAAGCCTGGATGTAAAGGAAAAATTCACTGACAGAGTGGCCAATCACTGGAACAAGCTCCCCAGGGAAGTGGTAATGACCCCAAGCTTGTTGGTGTTCAAGAAGTGTTCCAACAACTCTCATAGATATATGGTTTAACTTTTGGGTTGCCTTGTGTATAATCAGGAGTTGGACACAATGATCCTCTTGGGTCCCTTATGGCTTAGAATATTTTATTATGCTAAAATTTGCCAATATCCTTCCTAGATTTGCTGATACTAGAAGAGTGGTTCAAATTGGAATTTGTGGGAGGCATTCCAATTTTTGGAAGGAAATCTGCTGTAGTGGGAAAATATTTCTCAGTTCTATTTCATGGTGCCTAAATAGTGTAGCCTGTCCCCTCTAGCCTTCTCTCTCATTTCCAATTCTCATCTTCCCAGTGCCTCACACTTGCTGGTTCAGCCTGTCAGTATTTCCCACAAGCTTCATTTCCATTCTCTTTACCAGCACTAATCTTCTATCTGCATCCTAGATACTTAACAGAGCTAGCTCCATTTGCTTAACTCCTTCCTTGCCATGTTGGTTCATATCAAAGAAGATTCAGAACTCTCTAAATTTGGACCAGGTGATTTGAAACTCTTTTCTTAGATTAGGAAAGAAATCCAAATTTTTTTGGCTCCTATATCTGAAAATCCTAGAATCATTTGTTTACTTATTCTTCAGGTGTCTTTCCATCAGTAAAGGGCCTCTATCCCCTGCCCAGTCCTCTGCAGTTCTTTTCCTTGTTCTGTTTCTCCTCCACAAAATCTGATTCATGCATCTGTCCTACTCAGGCAAGACAGATTCTTCTTCCCAGATCACTGGAATGCATGTGATGAGGCAAGTGTCAGGTGCTAGTTCTGATGAAGACACACCCCTGACCTAATGAAAACTAGAGGTGCAAATGCAAGATCTGGCCATGTGCTGGCAGACTCTAGCAGTAGTTCTGTGTTTAAATGGAATGTGTTTTGTTTGTTTGTTTGCTTGTTCGTTTGTTTTTTGTTAGGTGTACTTTATCTAGAAATTCTACAAGACTTGTACTCAAGAAATCAGAACGTGATTAAATGAGAGCAGATTTGAATAGAACAATTTAATAGAAAGGTCATACAACTTTTTTCATGTGGACAATATAATAGTGTCCTTATCATGCTTTTGTGAATAGTTAAACCAATTTGACCGACTTGTCCCAGAAATTCAGCCTGCAACTGATACCAAAGGAATAATAAAATCTTGCTTGCAGAATGGAATGTATGCTACTCCATAAATGAAAAAATTTAAAATTTGGAAGATAAAAAGATACTAGAATAATTAAGTTTGGAAAATACTGCCAGGATCTCTTTAATCCGACCTTTGACCAAACACCATCATATCAACTAAAACATGCCATTAAGTGCCCTGTCCAGACATTTCACCATCCCTGGAAATTGAACACTTCCATGAATGGTGACTCCCACCACTTCCCTGGGCAGCCCATTCCAATGCTTAATTACCCTTTCAGCAAAAAAATTCTTCCTGATGTCCAACTGGAACCTCCACTGGAACAGCTTGGGGCCATTTCCTCTTGCCTGTTGCCAGTTGCCTGAGAGAAGTGACTGATCCTCACCTGGCTGCAACTTCCTTTCAGGTAGTTGTAGAGAGCAATAAAGGGCCCCCATGAGCTTCCTTTCCTGCAGAGATCCATGGTGGAAGTACAGATCCACCTGCAGTCCTTGGAGAAGCCCCATTCCAGAGCAGATGGATGCCTGAAAGAAGGTTGTGACCTTGTAGGAAGCCCCCACTGGAGCAGGCTCTTGGCAGGGACCTACAGACCCATGGGAAAAGGGTGCCATGCTTGAGCAGTTCCTGAAGAACTGCAGCACACAGAAGGACTCACCTTGAAGAAGCCCGTGGAGGATTGTGTCCCGTGTGACAGACCCCATGCTGGGATAGGGGAAGGATTCCTTTCCCTGAGGAGGAGGCAGTGGCAGAAACAATGTGACAAACTGACCATAACCCTCATTCCCTGAGTCCCTGCACCACTGGGAGTGAGTAGGTAGAGAATCAGGAGTAAAGTTAAGCCCTGGAAGAAGGGAGGGATGGGGGGAAAGTGTCCTACTTCTCATTATCCTCTTCTGATTTTGATTTGTAATAATTCATTTAATTTCCCTAAGTCAAGTCTGTTTTGCCCATCAAGGTAATTGGCGAGTGACCTCTCTGCCCTTCCCTCCCATCCCTCCCTCAACTCATGAGCCTTTTACTGTATTTTCTCTTCCCTCTCCAGCTGAGGAGGGAAGTGACAGAGCACAGGTGGGTGCTTGACCTCCAGCCACTGTCAAACCACCGTCTATTCCTGCTGGCCACACTGTTTTTGATACAGACCAAGATGCCATTGGCCTTCTTGGCCACCTGGGCACAGTTCTGGCATATGTCCAGCTGGCTGTCGACCAGCACTCCCAGTTTCTTTTCCACTTGGCCACTCTTCAGCCACTCTTCTCCAAGTCTGTAGCACTGCACTGGGTTGTTTGTAAAGAAATAATTTATTAAAAACACATACTTTTATTCTACTTTGCAGTAGTATGTTCCAGAAAGCTATGCCTTGTAGTAATATATTCCAAAATTAATTTGATCATTGAAATATTGATCAATATTTTCTAGTTAGTCTTTGTATTTTGTGATGATACTACCATGTCAGTTAAAAACACCGACACAGTAAGATGATGAAAAGGAAAATCTTCCTTGCAGCTCATGCTCAGCATTAGTTGAGGATTGTTACCTGGAAATTGATACAGCTTAATTGCTTGGAAAAAAAATATTCCTTAAGTTTCCCACTAGTGTTATCAGAGACTCAGTAGTACATACTTCTTGTGTTCAATGACCAGATGTCTTTCCAAAATCCCATTATATTTATTTCATTATATTAGCAGATTGATATCTACTGTTTCCATTTCATTCTTATTATAAGCTAGGTGAGCAGGCTGAATCCATTTTAGGGAAATATAACCTTCATCATACATTTTACCCAGGAAAATATTTTCTAACAAATTGTGCAGCAATGCCAAAAGGGTGTGGAGCTCCTCAGTAATAAATCCTTTTGAAATTGTATCAGTTTTGCTCCCGTTAACTAATTTTGTGTGATGTCCTCCTGAACATCCACAGGAGTAACTGAGTAAAGCAAGGACTCTTGCATCTGTTTATTTCTATGGAATGTTTATATACTATCTAAGTGTCTGAAATAATGTTTATACTAAACAAGATTTCAGTAGAGATAAATTTCCAGAGTTCATATGCACTAAGTTTCTTGCCAAGGTAGAGTGTAAAGCTCATTTTTTAAAAAAATAATAAATATTACATACTGGAGAAGTGGTACAAAAAAGGAACTGTATTAATTCAGTCACTGGGATGTTTCCTCTGCTCTACTGGACAGGTCTGTGGATCTTTACAAATCTAGATCCCACACTGAGAAGGATGTGGCTATAGACAAGTTTATGTTTTTTGTTCTTTATGACTACAAACAGATTTCTAGAAAGAAAAAAAGTGATATACTGGTATAGATTTTGAAAGTTTTAAATTAGACATGAGGTGTTTGGCTGATTGGTCAAGTATAGAATCAAATGACAGTGTACACCCAAGGTGCACTAACATTTTGACATTGTATGGCTTTAGAGATACTGCCTCCTTAAGAATGAGCAGTGATGATGTGGAGAAGCTAATAGGGTAGTTGAATGTCTTCAGCTAAAGTTGACACTCCAATAAATTTACACATTGATGATACTTATATATACACACACACACATATATATATATCATGTGCCAAATTTCTTTGGCTGATATTAACATAAATGGGAAAGCACTTGTCTTACCCAAGACAGCAACATTTCTCTTTTCTTTTTTATTACTTCTAAGTGCTTCCTATAGTAGCATTTCTTGAGGTCTGTGTAAGGGGAAATGCTGTCACATTTGTTCTGTGACAGCAGATTTTCATGCTGAATGACNTTTCCCTAAGTCAAGTCTGTTTTGCCCATCAAGGTAATTGGCGAGTGACCTCTCTGCCCTTCCCTCCCATCCCTCCCTCAACTCATGAGCCTTTTACTGTATTTTCTCTTCCCTCTCCAGCTGAGGAGGGAAGTGACAGAGCACAGGTGGGTGCTTGACCTCCAGCCACTGTCAAACCACCGTCTATTCCTGCTGGCCACACTGTTTTTGATACAGACCAAGATGCCATTGGCCTTCTTGGCCACCTGGGCACAGTTCTGGCATATGTCCAGCTGGCTGTCGACCAGCACTCCCAGTTTCTTTTCCACTTGGCCACTCTTCAGCCACTCTTCTCCAAGTCTGTAGCACTGCACTGGGTTGTTTGTAAAGAAATAATTTATTAAAAACACATACTTTTATTCTACTTTGCAGTAGTATGTTCCAGAAAGCTATGCCTTGTAGTAATATATTCCAAAATTAATTTGATCATTGAAATATTGATCAATATTTTCTAGTTAGTCTTTGTATTTTGTGATGATACTACCATGTCAGTTAAAAACACCGACACAGTAAGATGATGAAAAGGAAAATCTTCCTTGCAGCTCATGCTCAGCATTAGTTGAGGATTGTTACCTGGAAATTGATACAGCTTAATTGCTTGGAAAAAAAATATTCCTTAAGTTTCCCACTAGTGTTATCAGAGACTCAGTAGTACATACTTCTTGTGTTCAATGACCAGATGTCTTTCCAAAATCCCATTATATTTATTTCATTATATTAGCAGATTGATATCTACTGTTTCCATTTCATTCTTATTATAAGCTAGGTGAGCAGGCTGAATCCATTTTAGGGAAATATAACCTTCATCATACATTTTACCCAGGAAAATATTTTCTAACAAATTGTGCAGCAATGCCAAAAGGGTGTGGAGCTCCTCAGTAATAAATCCTTTTGAAATTGTATCAGTTTTGCTCCCGTTAACTAATTTTGTGTGATGTCCTCCTGAACATCCACAGGAGTAACTGAGTAAAGCAAGGACTCTTGCATCTGTTTATTTCTATGGAATGTTTATATACTATCTAAGTGTCTGAAATAATGTTTATACTAAACAAGATTTCAGTAGAGATAAATTTCCAGAGTTCATATGCACTAAGTTTCTTGCCAAGGTAGAGTGTAAAGCTCATTTTTTAAAAAAATAATAAATATTACATACTGGAGAAGTGGTACAAAAAAGGAACTGTATTAATTCAGTCACTGGGATGTTTCCTCTGCTCTACTGGACAGGTCTGTGGATCTTTACAAATCTAGATCCCACACTGAGAAGGATGTGGCTATAGACAAGTTTATGTTTTTTGTTCTTTATGACTACAAACAGATTTCTAGAAAGAAAAAAAGTGATATACTGGTATAGATTTTGAAAGTTTTAAATTAGACATGAGGTGTTTGGCTGATTGGTCAAGTATAGAATCAAATGACAGTGTACACCCAAGGTGCACTAACATTTTGACATTGTATGGCTTTAGAGATACTGCCTCCTTAAGAATGAGCAGTGATGATGTGGAGAAGCTAATAGGGTAGTTGAATGTCTTCAGCTAAAGTTGACACTCCAATAAATTTACACATTGATGATACTTATATATACACACACACACATATATATATATCATGTGCCAAATTTCTTTGGCTGATATTAACATAAATGGGAAAGCACTTGTCTTACCCAAGACAGCAACATTTCTCTTTTCTTTTTTATTACTTCTAAGTGCTTCCTATAGTAGCATTTCTTGAGGTCTGTGTAAGGGGAAATGCTGTCACATTTGTTCTGTGACAGCAGATTTTCATGCTGAATGACTTTGTATTTTCTGCTGACAGCTGTCCAGTGTTGACCACTCTAAGACCAGAGTACTGTAAGATTTTTTCTCTTGATTTGCATACAAGCATTTTTTTCACTGTGCCTTTGACTGCCAGCTCTGAACAGGTTCACACAGCTAAACAGTTTGAGCAGTATTTTTTTAAAATGCTGCAGAAAGTCTGAAGCAATTTCTAAGGGGAAGAACAAAATGTTCTATGCAGTCATATCCAAGAAGATAATGTGGGAAAATTTACCATTTTGTGAAGTCTACCATTTCCCAGACACAGTATCAATCTTTGTAAGCAAGGAATAAAAGTTATCCCTGCTAAGTACAGGTTAGTAACATTAAAAGTTTAGGAAAGATCCTTCAGAAGAAAAGAAATTGTCCTTCTTCATCTGTGTTTCGGTTCTGACATTACCGAATCTGTATTTGTCCTGACTCATGCATTTGCCATGTAAACTGCTCTGGAGACAATATTATCCATGAGTTTTTGAAGTACCAAATGGTTTCTGGATGCCATAACTATATATTCACACAAAAGTCTGCAACAAGTTGGCATTTCTTCTGTGAAATGATTCACTAGAAGTGCGACTTAGTCATTTTCTCCCTCTTTTTCTTCAGTGTTCTCTTAGACTCATTTTACTTTCTCTTGCATGTTTTTGGTCCTTCTGTTCTCTTTTCAGTGCTTGTTGTTCTATCCCCCTTTTTTCCTCATCCTGTCCTTTATAGTCATTGTATTTTCTCATTTTTCATTATGTTTTCTACATCAACAAATGAGCTTTAGCTTGTTCCTGCTATTGTGAGATTTACTCCGTATCGTTGGGGTTTTTCTAGTATTTTTGTTAGACCCTCAAGTCTTTCTCCTTTCCATCCCTCAAATCCATCAAATTCCTGTCCTTCCAACACATTCTGGAAATGACTCCAAGGTTTTAGCCCTCTGGATTCATGAGAAGTGCTCTGTATCCTGAAGGCAGGAAGGAGGACCCAGAGATGTGAGCTTGATCTGGCACTTCAGTACCTCAAAACAGATGAATATTCTGAATTGGTGGAGGAGATGCTGAAGCAATAGTTCATCCAGGAAAAGAAGCCAGTCCAAGTTTCATATAATAAGATTATTAATTTCCAGTAATCATTAAAAGAAAAGAAATCAAAAAAGAGGGGAAAAAAGAGAGAAAATGGCTAAACATATAGAACAGTTTGTGTAATCTCTTGCATGAGATGGATATTTTATTTTAATTCTAAGACCTGTGCTCTGATCACATAGCTAATGTCACACCTTAACTAGAAGCATTTGTGGAACAATTTTAATTCTGTGAAGTCAGATTTTACTCTGTATGTATATTTCTCTTCTTTGAGGAATAAAAATAACCTTAGAACTCCCATAAAAGAACTTTTAAAAGAACACTACAAGTACTACACGTGTAATCAGTTCTTATCATTTTCTGAGCTTTCCATTGAATTTAGGAATATTTTACAAACAGCTCTAGATCATACTTCAAAAAGCAGCTTTGTATCTAGTTCAGTGTGCTGGAGTTCAAAAACCTATATGGCCCATCTCTGTGACTGTGCACAACTTCCATGGGAACTGGGAAGCGGAACCTTGGTCATTGTATTATTCAAGTTTTTCCATAGTGTCTTGATGGCAATAACCTGAAAGTTTGTAGTTTTAACTGGGATAAATATTTGTCATATCACCAAGGCCAAACAATAGTGTCAGGCAGGTGATAAACTTTCAGCCTCCTACATGTGAGAAATGTATGTAGTTCATAAAGTGCCTTTAAATGTCATATTGTTTTTAGAAGGAGAGTAACTGCTGTGGGACCAATTGTTAATGTAGATCTTGCTTACAGGGCCTTAAAAACACAGGCCCTGACAAGCAGTTTTTATTTAAATATTTTAGCTGAACATACACTAGAAGTCATAATGAGACAACTTAGTGAAATTTCTGTTAAGATTTATGTTCAAGCAGAAAATGTTTTATGTTTTTCAGAAACTGATATTTTTCATTCAAACTCTGTCCTGCTCTCGCATTGTCTCACAAACACACGCATATTTCAGAGTTTTTTCTCAGGATAATGTGTGAGCTATTCATTATTGACTTTTCTTCTCTTTGAAAGAGTATCTGCCTACATAGTTAAAAAACAATTGTCTGTAGGTTTCATGCTCTCCACGCAGACGTGTGTGGGTGAGGAGTATTTAAACTGGTTGTAAACTCAAGGAAATAGCTAACAGTTCCCTCATTGCTGAGGAGAGATTTAGGAAAAATATCAAAACTAAAGAGCAAATGAGATTTTCCAGCTCGAGAGAGACAAAGGAATGTGGTGAATTCCCAAGATTATTGGTGTGTTTGTTCTGTTTCTCCCATCTATGTATCAGCATTATTTGTGCCTGTTTGGCCAATTATGCTGCTGGCCAAGGACTATTGTAGCTGTACTAAGAGTTGTGCTGAGTTTTAGAAGACTAAGTACTCTTACTGGAAATATTGGTTGCATAGCTTTCAGACCCCTTTGAACACATGACAATCCCTAAGGACAGCCTTTCAAACCCTGTGTTGGCAAGTAATGTAAAACAAATTGTTAGCAGCTTTGTGGTAAAGGAGAATGTTTCTCCCTGGTAGTCTTTCTTCTCTGCTTCACGTTGCTCTTTCTCACACATCCCTTTCTCTACATATGGGGGTGGCAGAACATAGGCTTGCAGATAATTGAGCTTGCTGCTTGTTTCCTGAAGAGCTCCCACAAACATGTTTTTACATCCTTGAATTTGTGTTGCTGGCTGCGAAGTTGCATATATTTGTGTAATATATATCACTTCTTTCCATCTACACTTACCATTTTTTCTCTCCAGAGTGAAATTCATACAGTGTTTTGTGTTTGCTATAAATACACATCTCAGCTGTATTTCTATCCTTTGTGTCAACATTAAAATTCCCTTGTTCTATGTTTAGCTTGAATAATTACCAAACCATTTGCAATTAGAACTCTAGGATATGACCTCACAGTGATTTATTCCTTCGTTTCTTTCTGTATTTAATGCATTTCAGATACTGAAAATACCAAATCTTTGTCCTTTTATTTTGATGTTTATCAGTAATGGAAACATTCCAAAACAATCAGCCAAATACCTATGCTTTGTTCATTTATTGCCTTCTCTGAAGATAAATTGACTGTACTCAACTCTCTTCAGCATTTTTCTTCACCTAGATATTATTGCCTTGTGCAGCCACCCCAAGGTGACTGTTATCACTTAATTAAATCCTTGCACGCTGGGAAGAAAAAACAACATTGTTCGTTCATAACCCCAAGGAGGTGTGTTTTTTTTCTTTAAGCCACTAAGCTTTTTCCTTGTTTTATTAACTTATTCCTGGCTACAGCAAGACATACTTTGTTGATGAGCAAAAGGTTGTATTAGCTTTTTATTTTCTGGGTAAACTTATCTTTTCTCTGAGAAAAAAACTGTGGGCATTACAACAAAGAAGAAAAATGGGATCTCTCCAAACCTTGCAATTCTAGTAAAGGTCTGTGTAAACATCAAGCCAGTAAAGAGAAGCAGGGGAGTAGCAGGAAGGAAATGAGAAAATAAAATGCAAACATAAAACTGGAACAAGACAAAAAAATAAGATGACGTGTATATACACAGAGAAACTACTGCAGTGCTAAGGGAAAATTGGCATAAGGAATAGTATTTCTGAAGAGAAAAATATATCAGGGCTCTTTATGTTACTGTCTGTAACCCTAACCCTAACCCTAACCCTAACCCTAACCCTAACCCTAACCCTAACCCTAACCCTAACCCTAACCCTAACCCTAACCAGCATCTTTTTATTAGCCTCTTGGTTAATGTCCTCTCTCTGTCTATTGATTTTAGACTACATAACACTTGCTTTTACCTTTGCATTTTCTTTTCCATAGTGCATAATCCTCCCTGAAAACTGTAAGAGGAAATATTGCAGATGAGCCAGTCATTGAATATGTGAAACCTGTGATTTGCTTTTAAGTTGTTTTAAGCAGAGTAGTTCATATGAGAAAGTTCATTTGAAGAAGTGAGTTGCCAGAATATGTACGATGGTTTAGCTGCATATTGCTTGTTTCTAGTCCATTAAATGTAGGACCAGAAAATAGGTTTATCTACTCTAAAATTGGGGCTCAAGCAACCATACGTATTTGTTCATGATGCTAAATCATTTTGCCACCTGCTGTGTTCAACAAGCATTTACAAATAATAAATGTGAGTTGAAGCTGTAGTATTTGCAACAGCAGTTTATGATATCATTTGTACAGAAGTATAACATTTCAGTGTGTGAGGAGAAAGAGCTTTGAAGGAGTTGGATAATCGGGATTTTTGAAATTAACTACTTATTATTTTTAGACTGTAATTATTGTAGGTCAGAGATGATAGTGCAAGTTCGTATCTGAGGCACAAAATATTGATAGATTTGTACAGCTTTGCTCCAAGTCTAGTATGTCTGTACTTTGATTCAGTAGTTAGCCTCTGGAAATTCTTTTTGCATTATGAGGTTTCACCCTAACCTCTGGGATTTCTTTCTATTCTGTGGCTTTTAAATTCTTTTCTGTGGCTTTGAGAACCAAATAAATTTTGCAATGTTTATACAGCTTAAATTTCTGTTTTTCTTAACAATAACAAAAATCTTTCAGTTTACCTTTACAAATTAACAGAAATGCTTTCCAATCTGTATTCAATGGATTTGCCATCCACAGATTTTAACCTATACTCAGGTTTTTAATCTAATCTATTTTCAATTTGAGGCCTGTAGACTTATAGAGCAATCTGCACATCTTATTGAATATATTGAAAAGGTAACTGAAACCTCTTTTATTGGTAATAAAGGCAATATATTGCAACTTTATCAAGACTTTAGGTTTGATTTCAGATTGCTATAAAATAGTGGTTTAGGAAACACTAATTCTGCAGTGAATTAAGTTTTGGTGTGAAAAGAGTGAGATTTCTCAGAAGGAGATAGTTATGACATGGGTAAGAGATTTTTTTGGAGTTTGCTATAGGCAGAATTTGGTATGTCAATTTGGGACACTAATTCTAAATAGCTGTTCTATGTATATACTTTCTGTTTGCTTTCCAAAACTGGTTTTGTCAGACTTATTCCTTTCCTTATTCATTCCCTATTGGAAATTCTAGTTCTACATTTGTATTATATGACTTTTTATTAATTTTCCTGCTATATCAGTGATATCAATGGGTGTCATAGCAACTTCATTGAAGGTTTGGGAAATGGCACAGGAAGCCTGTGAGGGAGAATTTTATTCTAACAAGGTTTAGGTAGAAATATATTGCAAGATATGTTGTAGTTTGGATCAAGGATGATTTAAAGTTTCATATGCCATTAATGCCAATCTTTTAGGCGTCAAAAAGTGTTCTGAATTTCTAATCACTCTAGTGTGTTTATTTTATTTTACATTAAAATTTTAATTTAGAAATAAACCCAGTCTTAAGTACAATAGGAAATCACCTCTAGCAAGCTGAATTGTAATCCTGCTAAGGATTGTAGAAGGCTGAAAAAACTGTTTAGATTTTAAACCCTAGTCAGAACTCAAACATTCTTTTCAGATGTAGAAAACATTTGGTTATATTTCTGTTGCAGTTATCTTGTGTGTGTGTGCTTCTGCTCTTTCCCATCTGGTTTCAAACCAGAGTCAGGGAACGACTGATAAAATACCATTTCTTTTTCACTATAGTGACTGAAAACAGATTGAAGAAATTCAGATATATGTCGGAACTCATTAAAGCATGACCACTTAAATTTATTTATTTTAAGTTGGAGGGGTTGCTGCCAATTAAAATGTCAAATTTACATGCAGAAGTCTATCTACACCACTTTCTGTGTGCTGTGTCAGGCAGCACGTTCATTTGGGCATGGTAATGGAGCAAAATCTGAACTGCAAAGACATTCCCGTGGCAGCATAAAAAACACTGGCAGTCAGTTTGATAGGACATGGGGTAATAGTTTTAAATTAAAAGAGACTAGATTCAGGGTAGATATAAGGAAGAAATTTTTTATGATGAGGGTAATGAAACAGTGGCATAAGTTGCTCAGAGAGGTTACGGATGCCCCATCCCTGGAAACATTCAAAGTCAAGTTGGACAGGAATCTGAGCAACCTGATCTAATTGATGTCCCTGTTCATTTCAGAGAGGTTGGGATAGATGGCTTTTAAAGGTCCTTTCCAGCCCAAACCATTCTGTGATTCTACTTGATTTTGGCTCAAAGTAGTTTTTCAGTGATTTAAAGAAAGGGAAAAAGGTGGATAAAAGATGAAAAAAAAACAGGTAAACATGTTTATTTTATTGCTTAGAGTCTAAAAGTAGACAGTTCTGAAGACAGGACACAACTGTAAATGCATGAAACTTTGTTGTATTACATGATTTTTCTTTAGTAATATTAATACTAATTTATTATATCAGTGGGTGTCATAGTAATTTCACTGCAGAATTAGGAAATGTGCAGGAAACTTGTGAGGGGGAACTTTATTCCACCAATGCTTAGCTAGAAATATATGGCAGCAGAAAGAAAAAAACATCACAATGAAAGCAAGAAAAGCTGGGATGCTGCACTCACAGTTTAAGCACTGCATGTTTAAAGCATCATAATAAGAAATTAGAAGTGTTTCCTTGGTTTTCTCTGGGTGATTCTGAATAACAGGAAAATGGTGCTAACATTTGGCAAGAGGAGGAGTTTTCTTTCATCACTTTCATTGATGAAGGCACTTTTACCACAGCCATATTAGGGAGAGGCTAAGCTTCAGGTCTCTTGCAAATTGGAGTGAATCAGATAGGAGCAGTGGAGAGCAATCCTGTCAGTAACTACTTGGGACACGAGATACAACATCGAGATTGTTGACACGTGCAATAAATAGCATTAGGATTGGGGATGTCAAGAGTTATTCAGGGCTCTTTAGACAATGTGGTGTTGGGGATTATTGGCACAACCAACAGCTACTGTACTCTGCACTGTCAAGGAAGTGTTGAGCACCCTTTGGTGAGCAGGTTACTGATACTTTATGCTGCAGCTGATCCAGGGCACCCCTGCAGGGAAGAACATCATAATTTGGCTGCACACTAATACCCTGTGTAAAAACACAGATGAACATTTTCTTTCTTTATAAGGAAAAATTTAGGAAATTAAGGAAAAAAAAATCCAGGAACCTTGTGTTCCTGGATTCCGGACAAATCATAACTCACTTACCAGTCCCCACAGTAGAGAATAGGATTTTATTATGGAAATACAAACAGACCCTTAATTATCACAGCAGTCAGAGGTGCCACTGTAATATATTAGCTTGTATTTTTAAAAAGAATATAAACCTTTTTCATTGGAAGAGCTGTGGTGTTGATATGCTTGAATTTATGCAATGAGCTGGTAAACAGCAAAATCCATACTTATCTTTACCTACACAGGCATTAGAGGTGAGCTCAGGAAAAAAAAAAAAAAGAAAAGAAAAGAAAAAAGGAGAAGAGGGAGGGAGGGAAGGAGGGAGAAACACAGCATTTCTTCATAGCCTAGGGTGAGATTAGAGTCCTGTTGATGGCAAACCTACATGCTGTCTTCTCACCTGGTCTCATATTCCAGCTGTGAAACAGAAGTGGAAGGTCAACATAGCAATAGTGTTTTGTAGTGGCAAACTGAGTTGATTTCCTCACATTCATTCAGGACCAGACCTCCAGTTCCCTCAGGATAATTGATTTTCACATAAATGTGCATTTCCCACTTTTGTGTGAAATGTACTTCTGGACTGAAGCACTGTAAGCTCAAAACCCTTGCACAAAGTATTGCAACCCAGCATAAAGAAAACAACTTTATTGTGAAGAATTTAGATATAGTGGATAATCATTTCAGGGGAAGATTTTGAAATATTTTTATTATTAATGGAGTCTCCAGCTTGTTTCACAAAGTTGTTTGTCTCATGTAGTTACAGTACTTCTGTGTTCCCTGCACAGATAAGTGAATGGAAATCAAAGCTTCTGTGAGAACCAGAATAGCACAGCATAGTTTTCTGTAGATTTGCATCCTGTCTTCTGCTGGCTTTTGTGTCTTAAGATAGTGTAACCTGAGTATTTTTCAGTGATCACGAGATTTGAAAAGTCTCTATTCCATGATATCTAATGCTACAGAAACTCATAGTCCAGCTTTTACTGCTGCTAAAGCTCTCAGGGGTCTCATCTCCATTTAAAATCCATTTTCTCTAAACCTGCAAGAATTTCTCTAAGACCTCTGTTAAATCTGGAGAAAACCAACCACGGATTTGAATGCTGTTAGTGGGGTAGACAGACAAAGACATGCAGAGTAGAGGAAACAATCTTCAGATCTGCAAGAACCACTTCAAAATACAAACCTTAAGGGATTATTATTTTGTGGGCTTTTTCCCTCTTTTTTTTTTTCCATGTCTCAATAAATTCAGCTTCCAGTAACTAGCATGTTCTGATTTGTGCCAGTCCAGACTCAAGGACTCAACCCACAAGATTAAGGATTCAAGTGGCAGTAACCATTTTGGAGGCTTCTCTGTACTGGTTTTTAGTGGAAAAGTGAATGGCTGCTTTAATTTGGCCCAGCTGTCTGTGGATCCTGGAAGACTTCAGAGGGAACATATGTGGAACTGCTCCACACTCCCATAGGTGGAGAAAGAATGGGTATAGTAAATGGATCCCCTGCATTAGTTCAAAGATTAATGACAGCTGAAGGAACGCTCAGCAGATTAGGACCAGGTTCTGTCTTCTTTGTGTTATAACATGGAGTAAGAGGCTGAAGATAAGAACATGAGTTTTTAATTTTTTTTTCCATGTAACTTAAAGGGTTACAGTTAGAAACAGCACTTGACTGGGTAGACTGTGGAATTATTCTTAATGTTCTGTGTTCTTATTATATCTGTATTCCATTGTCTGAAAAGTATTTTCAAGATGTTCTTCTTTTAAGAAGAGTATAAATCAGAACGATATGCGAGTCAAAGAACTCAAGTGAATTTCTCATTCAAATCTATTTTGGTTGTATGTATTGCCATCTAATAGATTAAATATGCTAAACATAAACCACTCATCCTGTTCTTCCTTGAACACAGCCTCTCTGCTTCATATGTATGAAATTGTGTGATGCAAGTGAGAACACATATTCAGGTCTGGGACAGAGATCAAATTCTAGCAAGCTGATTGTCAGGATCAGTCACCAGAGCATCTGAGTAGCTACTGAGTGCAGAGATGATATTTTAAGAGTGAAATTAACTCTCTCTAAAAAATTCTTCCTTTTAATTTTTTCACCTATGTTTTCGGACAACTGACATTTAGCTACCTTTATCTGTTTGCTTTCACATGGTGTCAGGCTGTGTAGATTGAGAGAAAAGCTAACCAAACATGCAAATACACAACGAATATAAGATCAATTTGAGTTGAGCTTACATAAACTGAAATATTCATACACAACATAAAAGGGCTTCAAACTTGCAGCTTGGGAAGCGATAACATTCACAGCAGTGCTTATTGTTCCCACAATCAGTTTTGCTTCTACTGGCACAGTGTTTCAGTCAGATCAGGTTCCCACAATCTCTTGCTGTGTGGTCTGAGCTGCAGGTCTGGGGACTCGAGCCCTCATTCTGCCACCTCTATGAATCTTAGCTCCTGCTGCTGCATCACCTTACTCTTTCACTTTTGGCACTTATTTAGTAAATGTGATGCAGGTACATAAAGTACCTGAGTCCTTTACTCAGGGCAGCACCTGTCATTGCAGAAATGCATAACTGATTGTAATATTTGTTCCACCAAAGGGCAGGAACCCCTTAGATTCAAACATTACGTGTTCAAAGCAAAGGCAGTCCACAGATGGATGTACACTTAATCCTGACCCAAAGTGATCACTTTCTCAAGGGAAGAGATACATAATGTAATCTCTGTATGACAAGTCTCATCCTAAATAAATAAACCTGATTGCATTACGTGGCATGCAGTTATTGGCATCACAATCTCCCGTCCAAAGAGTCTGGAACCAGCACTAGGAGCTCTAGGAATCCTAAATAATGAAAGGTTAGGAACTCATCAGAACTCATTGGAAACCATAAAGATAAAAGTTCAGTGCTTTAATACATGACTTCACAGGGTGGTTTGAGATTATGCAGCAATATAGAATGGCCTTCTAGAAAAAATTATATTTCTATCTACAGGGCAGAGATTCCTAAAAGTCATTTATTGGTTTTGTACTCAAAAAAATTGTCAAACTCTTAATCTTAGATTTTTCTTGAATGTCCATCACTTTGAGATTTGTAATCTTGCTGTGATTTTCAAACTTACCTCTGATACTTGTCAATATATTATCAGTGAACAGTCCAGGGAGTACATCTTAGGGAGTACATCTCAAAACTCACCTGCCACCTTTAACATTTTTCTTTCCTCTAAACTTTTGTCTTCTATATGTCCCAGTTTTGCAATCCTTCTGTTCTGGAATAACAGATTCCTTTTTCTAATCAAGTAGTAAAACTGCTACTGCAAGTTTTTGCTGTTTGGATGTATAAACATGCTTGTTCTGTAAGTCTGTGAAAGATGCATCAAGGGAATCAGTGAAGTTTACTCCTCCTCCTTCATTTCTTGGCTTTGAGCTATAAAGCAGACCTCCTTATTATTGACAAATTTATTTTTTGGCACTCCCTTGTTGTCATAAATTGCATCCTGACCACACGAGCAAAGAGCACGAAAATGACAAATTAGGAAGCTGGCATCAAAGTCCGTGCTAACCACATCCTTTGAGTTTGTCCCCTTACCTCATCTTTTTTATTGTAGCTGTTTTGGTGCCAAATGCATGTTGCCTAGTTGCCAAGTATGTGTCATTAATTCACAAGGAGTCTATGGTCATGCAGCCATATAACTGTTATGGTGGACTGTGATTGAAAAAAATGGCAGTGGTACGAGAGTTGAAAACTGGGATTTCTGTGTGTTTTATGTTGGAGTTTTTGCTCAGTGGTAAAAAGCCTGTAGCCCAAGGAAGGCTGAAATAAGCCTTATGCCTTTTATTTTCTCTTTGGGCTTCTGTTTGGGGGTGGGTTTTTTGTTTTGTTTTGTTTATTTGGGGTTGGTTTGTTTATTAGTTTATTCGCAAGGGATTAAAGAAATGGAAGAAGAGGAATAAAGCTTTTAGAGATTTGTGTAAGTCAGTAGATGATCAAACTTCAGTTGCTCATTTTTATTCATGTATATCAAATATATCCCATGTAAAATCCGATTTCCCAGCACAATACTCCAATTGTCTCATAGTACTTAATTGTGAAAGCCCAAGGTCAGATTTTCCACCTAAGTAGTTATGCCTTTGCATGTTTGTTGATGTTGCTGGAGGATATTGCTCTGATATCTTAATAATGAGAGCACAGAAGACGGGTACTGAGGCCAGATTTCTGTTAGCCATCATTTATGCCTTTTATTTCATTTCAA
>VZRX01011062.1:52971-112971 GCA_013398075.1 Notiomystis cincta
TCATAAATGTCAGTTGTATCCAATGCTTCCTCTCTTTTTAAAAAAGAGTGAAATATTTCTGCTGTTATTGAATTTTGTATGTCTAACTGATGACAGGCTTTGTCCTTAAATAAATGCTCAGCTCCAGTTATAATATCACTATGTCATAGGAGTGAAAAATTCTAAGATGATCTGTTTTCCAGGAAAAAGTTTAGTATATCAATTAATCTGCTTTATCAGGGAGAGTATTCCCTTCCCCAGCCCCTAACTCCTGATCAGAGCCTGAATGAGGAGAAAAGCATCACAGATGCATGCTGCATTGGACAAAGAACACATGCATGCATTTAAATCATGTATATCTTACTTTTTACTGATGTAATTGTGAAATATGTCCTTTTTGCATTCATAATTAGGGGGTGGAACAGATGGTGAAGGCTTAGTTTAAAATAATCTGTCATTAAAATAACCTAGCCTACTGGTAATTCTTCACTCTAACTGGAGTTTAGGTCAGGGTAACAGGGGTTTTTGAAGCATTGGAACACACTAGAAAGAATTAGGGACTTCATGGATAGTGTGAAATATGAGGATATTCTCCAGAAGGACACTGTAGTAAGACTCCAGTGAATTAAATTTGCCTGTAGTGGGAATATGCAAAAATGGCTGGGACAAAATTCCTCTGACAAATATAAATCCATTTACTATGATGCATTATACATAAGTGCATATTCGGTCAAAATGGTACAGTGGGTTTCATATCCTGAAAGGAAATAACCTCACTATGCTTCAAATTCTGTAAAAGGCAGTGAGTGTTTTGGGTTAAAACCTGTGCTTTACATTTTTGTATTATTCTGATGTCAGAGGATATAAATTATAATAATTTGCATTATTGTTCTGGGGTGCTGTAGCTAGTGGCTTTTAAATCTGAGTCTCACTTCCTTCGTGTCTACCACATTGACTTGCTCATATGTGACAAAGAAAAACTTGTATCAGTCCTGCCTGGCTAATTTAGAACAGTTTTCAGGAATAAGAAAACTGGCTCAATAAATCAGATACTTGCATGTCTTTAAAGCATTTATTTTAGTGTTCCCTCCAAGATTTCATTCTTTAACAGCTTTGAAGAGAGCATATAGATTTCAGCATGGTATTATGATAAATCTTCTTGAGGAGGGGCAAGCATTAACATTTGTGTCGGTTCTTTTTCATCTTAATCCAACCTTGGTTAATAATCAGAAAATTCTACATAGTGGGTAAGAAGATGTAATTAACCCTTTGACCCCAGAATCTTAATTGGCGCCTGTTGAAAACAGTGGGGCAGTTAAAAAAAAATAAATTAAAAAGTAGCCTGTGGTGATTGAAACAGCATAATACATAATGGTTTTCTGAAATCAAAAGTAATAGAGAGCTTCAGCTTTAATCACATTTTGCATAAAAGCAGTAAGTGTAGTTTTAAACAAGAAGTTGCCAGTCTACCTTAAATTGGATTGTGCTCAAAATTGGCATTTGGGGTCAACCTGACCCTTTCTCAGCTGCCACACTAGATGAGATAGGACTGGGTTTATGACAGTCAACTTCATTTACTTAGAAAAACAACAAAAAAAAAGAGAAATTAAGAAAATTTTCCTTATATTCATGTTCTCTCCTTCAATGAAAATAAGACATTACAAAAACCCAGTTACCTTTTCAGACCCTATTTTTATATTATAATTAACTCTGGAACATCCAGAACAGGAATCCAACCTGCTTCTGAACTACATTGAAAATGTTCAGAAATTCTGGCTGGAAAATGCTATGGTACTCCATTCAAAGAGATATTTGAAAACCGAGTCAATCCTCTACCCTTCTCTCATTTGTTTTGTCCTTAGTTATACATCAGTAATATGAACAATACTTCCAGATAATTCTCATTAAAACAAAGTTTTTTGTGACTGTGTAGTACACAGTGGTATCACATACTCTTCTCCAGCACGTAACACAACCTGTGTTATGTTGCCTTGCACCTTCTCTGGAGTCTGCTGCTCTCTTGGCATGCACAAAGGACGTACGCTTTATGAAAAATTGAAAAATTTCAACACGCATTACTTAAATAATAAATATTCATAAATAATACCTATGAATAACGAATGAGACAGTCCTTCAGAACTACTGTTTGACCTGTAAAAGGAACAACAACATTGTCACAAAAGTGGTCCGTCTCAGCCCTTTCATACTGGTGGGAGGAACTGACTTGCATTGGAAGATGGCTATTTCTCCTCCTATTTTTATTGTCATTTTTCTTAGGTGTTGGGACTCGAGCTTAGTACTTGGAGCTTTTGTTCTAACGTTTTTGTATTTTGGGCATGGAAGTAGTTAGGTGTCCATTAGCTGTTAATCAGTGGCTCTTTCAAAATACCATTAAATAAACTTTCTGATTTTGCTCCATTGAACAAAATGCTGAATTTGGTCAGTAGTTGCAGATAAGCAAAGCTTCAGGGAGGTGGGAAAAGAAATGGAGGAAGAATGACTGACCATGACTTAATAGTCTTAGCTGGCTTAATGAACAAATTTTATGTACAAGAAGTGGCTAATCACATCTAAAGGTGTTGGTGTGCTGCATTGGCCCTGCCAGTCCTTCAGTGGAGCCTCCTCAGTAACCTCCCTTGTAAAACCTGGGGGCAAAAGTCTCCCAGAAAGAAAGGGAAAAGAAGACTAAACAAGTAAAGCTAATAAAGTAAAGCTATTTAAATGAAAGGAGAGAATCAGAGTTAATGGCATGGAAAAGTGCTTAAGATGACTAACACTTCTCAGCTCAACATCCTTCCAGTTGCTCATGAATTTCAAACTTCAGCCATGGAGGTTGAAATTTCTTTGTACAGCTATGTTGACTAGAGATAGTTGTATTTGTTTATATTTTTTCCCAGCAAAACTGGTTTCAGCCAATTTCAAAACTACTCTGAGTGATACATTTTTGCCTAATCAGTACTCAAAGCTTTCTTCAAACTTTTGTTTCATTAAGCCTGAATTCCTAAATAAGAGAATGTGTATAAAAGAAGACCTTTAAAGAATTACTTTTCTGAGTAAGACATTGTACATAGTGGTAGAGATCAGATGTGCAAAGGCTTTGATTTTCCTGGTATAGATCTAAGTTTGAACTTAGCTGTTCCAAATTTTCCACCTGTTATTGATGTTAAAAATTCAAGGAAGTGATGTTAATAATTGGAAAAAGAAATTATGATGATTTATAAGAGGCCATAAATTACTTGCATAATATAAATGTTTTTACATGAAGGAAATCTATGCAGATTTACATTTTTATTAATTCATAAATATAAATTAGAGTCTTTCTTTAATGCAATGTCTTTAGTGAGGGTTTGTTTTCCAATATGCAGTCTATTATTTTTAAAACTCAGATTTTTGAACTAATTCCACCACCTACTACATCAGAGAGGGGTGAACTTTTGCCAAAGACAGCTTCTGACTAGCAGCCTTTTAGAAATTAATCAAGAAGCAGAAGAATAAAAATATTAAAACCCCTCAGAAATCACTGTTGTGTAATTGAAAAGAAGTGACTACAGGATTTTGTCATCATGTCAAATGTTACATCATTTTGTGCATCTCCATCAAATTTATGTATTTTTTCCTTCCAAAACCATGCTGGTCTCTCAAATGCTACAGTTAATGTTTCCTTTACATGTTCTTTTATCACAAGGGATGGGATTTGGGGAATTTTTCCTTGTTCCTCCCAACATTTAGGCTGTTTCATATTTTCTGAGCTGTTTTAGCATTTCTAATTTCTGGAATGTTGTGATTTTACGATTACAATAGTCAATGATTGTTTGTCAATAATCATCCCCATAAAAGGCAGAAAGGTAAAGACATGGATAGTGTATGAAGGTAGTTTCTTCCTAGTGAAGATTTTCTCTTATTCACAGAGGTGTACTCCCTTCTGGATGTGCAGTGATTTACTCTGTGTCAGTTTAGAATATAGTCCTTTGTTTATTAACTGCACTCATGTTTCAAAAGGTAGGCATTAATCACTGTAGTTGTATTTTGATTTTTGCAGTTGCAATGGAAACCACATCCAAAGACTTGAACCTGTCAAAGTAAAATCTGATCTAGACTTTTACACCAAAGGGATGAAATCCATAGTATTTCTAGAGACCTAAGCTGTAAACATATTTGACAGTAATCTGCTGATTGGCTTTGTTGTCTCACAAAAGGAAAATGGTGTGTGCGTGCATGTGCGTGCATGTGTGTGTAATCCTCAATTAATTTACAAATTATTGAGGTCCACAGTGGTTTAAGTAATGGCAGGATTTTATTTTCTCCTTTTGAGTTTCTGGAAATGGAAATTCTCTGCTTTGATTCTGAAGGACGGGGGGTGATTTTTTTATATACACCATTCAGTTGGGTGGTTAATTGTTTTCCTTATTTATTTCTTCATAAAAAAAGAATATTTAATTTCTCTATATTTCTTCCATCAAGCAAGTGAGATAAATGTTATACAGTAAATGGCAGATATAGGCATGGCAGTAAATTAAGTAATATACTCATCAACTTGGACTTGGTAATATACTCACATGCTGTTTATTAATATGTAGACAATATAAAGGAATTATCTTAAGGTTTCAAGTTAAAACCACTCTCATAAAAGTCAGAATATTTCCCTCCATTTATTCTGTGATGCCTTTGTTTGAATCTAATTCTAGTTGTAGTTTGGAATTTTTTATTAATCTATTCACTTCTTTTTTTCCTCTTACTCTGTAGTCCCTGGATGGATTTGTATTTGCACTAAATCAAGAAGGAAAATTTTTGTACATTTCAGAAACTGTCTCCATCTATTTAGGCCTGTCCCAAGTAAGTACCTGCTTTCAATTCTAGAACATAACTCTGTATGATGCATTCTTCTGTTTATCATTCTTAAGGAAATAATAATTTGGTTTCTGTATTTTGCATGGATTATTGAATTAGCTGTTTAAAGTTGCATCCTGTTCATCCTGAGACACAACTGGAAAATGTGTCTATCAGTATTGGACGTTGAGATGTGAATGAAAACTTTTTGCCAGAAAGGCTCATTATTAATTTATTGAGAACAAATGAAGTTTCTTTTCTCAGTTGTTTTGAACTTTAAACCTCTATACCTGATAGGAAAGGGACACTCTAATAGTACTTCCCTTGTGTCCTATTACTGGATGTTTATGGAGTACCCTGCATTATCCAGGGAGCTGACACGATGACAGGGAGTCATTTGGAGTCAAGAAATGCTGAAAGAGACCATTAAAATGTCTTGCAGGGAGGGTTCCAACAAGGACACATTTTGATGCTTTCACCAATGCTCACTAATATGAAAATATGAATTTATAAAATAATAATAATTTGAGGGGGTTTGGGTTAGGATTTTTTTTCCATTTAATTGCTGATAACTGTTTTTCAGAAATTAAAAGGCAGGGCATAAGTGGGGAAAAAGTTAGTTGTTAATGTTTATACCTAATCCTGCAGCATTCAGAAATGTTTAGGCAGGACATCTTCTTTCTGCTTACACTTAGAAATGGAGCAGAAATATTTTGCACGATGATTTTCAGAGTGGGACCATCTACGTCTACTGCAGTCACCCAGAGGAGGAAACGAAAAACTGAAATAATACTTATTTCAGCTACTTTAAATTGGGACCCACACGGCTATGAGGAAGCAACTATTAGCACAGGCTACTTACTGTCAGTTTTGCTGTACCCCACCAACAAGTAAATGGGGAATTTTAATATTTGGTGACAAAAAAAAGACTAATTTCAAATATTATCTGGTGAGAATACGAATCGAGGCTCATTAAGTCCTCAAAGAACATGCAAGCAATTGGCTATAATAAGTTCAGTAATTGTTATTTTGTGCTGGCTTTGGCAAACCCAAAGATAGAAATGGAAACAAGAGCTGTTTCTAGCTCATATCAGTATTCTTGTCTCTCATTAAAGTCCCTCGTTTTGTAATAGACTTTAATCCCTGACTTAATCTGTTTGGGAGTTAGTATCAAGAATCTCACATTTTGAAATCGGTGCACCACCATGTTGCTAATACAGTAAAGAATTGGAACTTTAATGTTTATTATTGTCTTATGTTCATATTAATCTGGTTTGTGCATAGTATCCAACAAAGTCTAATAAGCCAGTAAAGAAGAAGTACAGATAATTAGTTTAAGCAGGTAAATGCTAATTAGGAAACTCCTGAAAGGCATCCATTATACACTAGCTTAAAACAAATTTTACAGCCCTGGTTAGTGGTGTAATCCAAATTCTGTCAAGGCAACTGCATTTTCTGTAATTGAGATGTGTATGTTTGCTTTGCATAACAGATGGCTCTGTATGCTTAGACTGATAGCTAGGAAAATAATAATTGCATTATTCTGGCCAAAAGAATATTAGCTCTTGGGTTTTGGCCATTTCAGTCAGTCCTCCTGCCAGCACAGCATATGCACATATATGGATTGGATTTTCAAGGAAATTGATGCATCTGGAATAGTGTGGCCATCTGAAATATCATCTGTTCAAGAAAAATTTGGCTTTAACCCTATGTTAGTCTCTTGTTAAAAGCATTTTCTGCCACTGTCTTTCAAACTATAGAGTTGATAAATGTCTCCTTACTTTGAACTCACATCATGTTTTAGGACTTTGCACTTCATCTTGATCCATATACATTTCAAGAAAGGGTTCAGATAAATGAAGCAATTTTGTTTGCATGTTAGAGTATTGGAAATATCAGGGCGTTCACCACTGAAAGTACTGATGGAAAAACTACCAAAAATCAGAACCACTACTGCGGATTTTTATACAATTATAAACTAAATCTACTGCAATTTACTAAAATATCTGAGATTTTTGCTGTTCTTCTCTTCTGTCTTTATGGATACATTTTGTATTTCTCAGACCTCCAGTATTTATATATTTTTGATATATTGTTCTCTTGGTGCAGCATTATATCGCTAGTCTCTTAATAATTTTAAAAGAAGTGCTGTAGCTACTTGCTAGTAAATCACTAGTCAAAACTTATTTGCTGCTAAAAATATTAGCAAGCCTATCCACAGAGCCATTTCTCAAACTAAACATGGAAATGCTACAGTTTTCACCACACCAAACTTAAAATACTTGCGAATTCTGAATTTCTAGGTTGGTGCTATGTGGTACGTGTGATGTATTGTATTTCTTGCACTGCCAGTAAACATTGATATACCCTACACTGATACTTCAAAACTTTTTTTTTATATATTATAAATATATTTATATATATTTATATAGAACCTCCATGTAGTGTTGCACTTAAAGGCATTATAATGTACATTATTATTATTTCAAATATCTTCATCAAGTGATGACTTTGGAGTCTTACTTTCTAGTCAAATGATTTCTCTAAGACTTCATCCTTGTTTGGTGGGGGTATATTTTTTATTTTTTAACTAGTATGTACAGAAATAATGTAAAATATAATTTGTATTTGCAAAGCAAAATCTCATGTGTCCTAGATAAAGGAAAACAGTTCTTGTATTGAATCTCAGCAGGTGAAAACAGTAATGGTAGTCAATTTTACTCTTTTCTGAACATTTAGAGCCAGTGATGCAAAACAAATGGATGCCAATGTTCTAAGATAGCTGCAGGACTAATAGTAAACAAATCTGATAAAACAATATCTTGGAAGGTAGCCTGGAAATTATAATAATAAAGTTACTCCTGGCAAAAGTAACAGTATATTTGAACAGTAAACAAAAGTTGCAATACACATTACAATTTTGACATTGCAATTAATATAACTTGCATGTAGACACCCATCAACATATATATTTTGAATAATTTTTTTGAATAATGTATCTTCTGGATAATTATAACCAAGAATTTTAAGCTATTTTGGCAGGAGTATATTTTAGACCACACTGGAATTGCAATCAGAGCAGTTTCAGAGAACAGAGATACATTTCAAAGTTTAGTAAATGAGATTTAGCTGAAAATAATGATGAGAGAAGGTAAAGAGTCAAAGCAAGAGAAATGGACCAACAATCTCCCAGTTAAAGGGTCTCTGCAAATTGACTTTAGTCTGTGTTAATTGTCATAGCTCAGTTATACTTGAGGCAAACTGAAATAGTCCAACATACTTCCCAGTTCTTTCATGAACTGCAGTATTTGTTGAAAGACCCAGAAATGCCTGGAAATGTGCAGTATGCCAGGATTTCTTCTCTGGGTTGGACAACATGATCTGTGATGGTGTAGCCAATACAAACATCTTTTTACACTGGATCTCTGTAGTGATGTCAAAGTGCTTGTTCTTCACATATATCTAGTCCCATACATTTTCCAAACCAGTAGGTAATTTCTGATATCAGGGTAACTGCCATCTTTGGAATCCTCAGTCCCTGATTTCCTTTTAGAAATGGGATAAGATTTCAAAAGAAAATGGCTAACCACTGAAGAGGCATTCAAATCACTCCTTCCAGCACTTAGAAGTCAGTATGAGTGCTTCCCTAAGAGATTTCAATTCTCTTGAAAAGTCTCTGTGTTTGAGGCTTAGACCAAACATATGCTGAAACATAAATAGTAACAAAAAGGGAGAAAAATCTATCCACAAACAGAATAAAAACCTGCTATCCAGAAAGGATAAAATTGTCTGACATTTGATGTTTCAGGTTCAAAAGAAAATATTATGAGCTAATAATCCAGCTGAGATGCTTTTGATTTCGGGAAACAAGTTCTTAATCACCTCTTACAACAGTTGTATTCAGCAAGGATAGTATGTGTTGTTTCCTGCCTGTGAGATCCACATCTTAAAGTAAATATTTCCTACCTTTGCTCCTACTTGTCCAGGACACAGAGCGGGTTTGCGGATTGGCCTGTTGAAAAGAGAGCTCACTAAAAATGAACAGTGCAGCTGCTGGCATAATAAGAGATAGATAATAGAGATGAAAAGGAAGAAAACAAGAATAGAATTTTGAGAATTTATCCTTTTGAAAATAAAGCAGGCAAACCCAACAGGTGTATTACGTGTGTAGCCTGTTACCCCTAGCATAACCTATCTCCTTATTTTGGCTTTCTGTGCATTTGTTCTATGAAATGGCAAATAAAATTATAGCTACAGCACACAAGTACAAGGTCAAATAAATGACAGTACTCATTCTATTTGTGAAGCTATTCTGAAAAGGAACCATGGTGCCAAATGTGGTTTATTTGAATAATAAAGAAGAATTAGATTCCCCTGATAACTTGGCTGAGGGCCAATAAATCACTGGAGGTTAAGAATGCTTTGCAACTGCCATGTATTTCTTTGCTTTTACGAAGCACAAACCTCAACTACTATGCTCTACCTGTTTTTCAATGCAAATCAAGTTGAGGTTAGTAGATGGTTAAAGGATTGCTTTTGTGCTCTGTTTGCTTAAAAAATAATATAAAGCAATCTTGACACTTGCACTGATTCTGTAAATTCTATCTTATTTTCTTCCTATACCATTAACAAAATAAACTAATAATTATGATAATAATAATGCAAAAAATAACAAAATCCAGAACTGTAATTTTTTTAAGTAAAACTAAACAATAACCAATTGTGAAAAGGACTTGCCTTTTTTTTTTTTTTTGTGATGTTTAAGTGTTCTGAATTTAAATACTTCTACCTAAAATGGTCATTTGTGTTCATTCAGTAAATTGGTACACTAGCACTGATAATTTTTTAATAGTTTTTCCCCTTTAAAAATAGCAAAAAAAGCCTGGTAAATTCTGTGCTGATCATGGGGGGCTTTAAATTGTTTTCAACATTTAATGTAAGAATAATAATTTGCTGTTGTGTTTTATGCTAAAAGAAGTGAACAAGGGAGGAGTTCTATTGAAATAGAGCAGCTCTGAGGATTTTGAGAGCAGTAAGAAAATATAAGTATCAAAATAATTCAGAAACAGTACAAGGCACAGTGGCACATTATCAATTTACAACATTTAAATTGATAAATGCTTGGTGGTGAAGGCCTACAAGGGCACTTTGAAAAGCAAATAGCGACCTGCTGAAGAAATTGATTTTTCCCCCCCGAAAATGACTGCATGATGCATCATTTGACTGCATGCTGTCCAAGTGCTTGACAGAGATAATCTCAGCAATCCCACGGGTGACCTTATCGTTCTCACCAGGGCAACTTTGTCTAGGTTCTGACTTTGTGCATGTCAAGGTTTCTTCAGGCAGGATCCTTAGGGGGAAAAAGTTCCTCTGTTCGATCCAGATATTGAACCACTCTTGAAGGCACTCCCCCACCCCCAAAAAGGCAAGCTTGTTTCTTTTCTTCATAATTATGAATGAACTGAACAAGGGAAAATATCTATAGACACAGTATCTTTGCTGAAGCCATTATTGCCTTCTCAGTGTAGCTTAGTTTAGCTCTTAAAGGAGAAGGGATACCTGCCTTCAGAGTTTATCAGACACAGCTGAAAGACTCCAAAACGTGTGGCACTCTTCTACATGGTAGAAATATCCCACCTGCTTTCTTTGTCACACTCACTGTTCACAGCTTTATTTTTGCCATCCTCACAGTATTTAATATCAGTGTCTAATAATTTTTTTCTCTGTGGTTTTTTTTGGGTTTTTTTTAAAACCCTATCCCAACCTAAGAACTTTTAAGACAAGTCAAGTGCAAATGACAACCTGACAGAAGTCCTGAACATCAACATCAATATGCATAATTTTGCATAGACACTCTGTAACAACCTTCACTATATGGTCATGAAGTGGTCCAAAACACTCAGACTATTTTAGCTGGTTATGACCAAACTGATTTAGTCTTGCACAGAGAAATATATTGCCCAAACTGTGATGAATAATGGCATTTTAAAATTTGCAGGATTTTTAAAGTGCTTTATATAATGAACAAACTATTCTACATGTGCAGTTAGTAATTGTTAATTATAGTTACTGACTAGGAATCTGTTGAAAGCAGCAAATGTTATGCTCTGTTTGGTACCCCAAAGCTTCTTTACCCACTGCCTTTGACACCCACAGTTCACCGTATTCAACCCCTTTTACCTCCTTCTTTCATCCACAACATTAATTCTGAGTGAACAAGACGTGCTTCCTTGCTTTTGACAAGATTTGCTGCAGTCTCATGCGACAAAAACCCAACACTCATTCCAGATTCAGAAAGTAGGATTTATAACAGCATTTTAATTTAATGTTGGATGTCGAACATATAAAGAGATCACAGTAGTACTAGAGCTGAAAATTGATGCCTTTTTTATTAGTGTCCTCTCAGAAGTGGGTGAGCCGCTGTTTGTGCAATGGAGCACAGAGCACCACAGTCAGATGAATGAGGATATGCTATCTGCAAGGAATCATATTTCAAACCACTGTCTGCTTCTATTGATGTGCTCAGAGTTGAAAGGTTATGCTAGTAAATGCCATCAGAATTTTCAGCATTAGAAATCTGCAGAATAATCCGCTGACTGTCACTTTGTAGTGAGTCCAAATGCAATACATGGTGATGCTTTAATGATTTTTTTTTAATTGAAATTAACTTATTGTTGCTGATCACATTGTTTTGCTTATTCTTCTACAGTGTGTTTAAATACTGCCAACAGTATTGCCTTATAGGCTCCACTGAATATAGCTCTCTGTTGAGTTAACTAAAGGAATCCAGAATGTCATTTTACATGAGAATCATGTTTCCCTTATTTATTCTTTTGAACATATTTTACCAGCCATTGAGGCTGAAACATTGAAAGCCTTTATGCAGAAGGGATTCACTGGTTAAAATGAATCACAGATTCTCCATGCAATAAAATATAGCCTCATTGGTTTAACACTTAAAGGCTGAAGACTTTTTATGTCACTTAATAATTTCTAGCATTTGCTGTTAAAGAAAAAAAGAAAAAAAAGAAAGCATTTGATAAGGTATTTTCATTGCAATTCTTAACTCTTTCCAGTACTGAATAAGACTGAAAACATTAGCAGTCAGACTATTTGCTTCCTGATGGATGCAATGGTTTCAGATTATTTTAATAAAAAATATGTGGGCAAAATGGGTAAGACAATTTAGGTATTTTATGTTTCTTTTTTCTATTAAAGCAAATGTTTAAAGTTTTCCTGAATTAATATTCATATTATCCAAATTAGCTGCAGAGTACTTTAGTATCTTCTTGTATTGCATTGTAACACATTTTTGTGGAAGTTGGAGAATATTCTGTAAAAAAAGCTGTGGAATAACTGGGGAAAAAACCCAGATACTAGTGAGAAACATACAAATTTGCTCTAAAGATATTCTCCATGCTTTTTGAGCACATTAGAGATGAGAAAAAACCATCAAAGATAAGTAAGAATTATACCTTTAAAGAGTAAGTTCAAAAAGTCATTCTCCTGGTGAGTGATGAAAATTTCACTTCTAAAGATAAATTATAATTAATAGATTTTAATTAATAGTAAAAAAAAATGCCCTTCATTGCTTATAAAAGGCACTGATTATAAACTTTGATTTTCTTTTACATTTGTATTTGAGTCATTGCAAGTGAAATTCATGACTCAAATATTTTCCATTGTATGAACTGATTCAAGATTTGTAGGAGAGGCAGTACAGGTTCACTTGACAGAACCTCCAAGCATTTGAGAAGGGTGGGTCAATCCACAGATACTTAAGGGTTGGTTTAAGGCTAGGAAAGGAATAAAACAGTGCCTAGATGTATTAAAAACACAATCACTGGATGGATCTGAGCTAAAAAATAATGCTGCAAAAATGAAATATAGAAAAAACTACTTTAAAACTCAGATCACTTCACTGATATCTTCAGCTGCAAATTCTCATTGACAGTTCTACAATTCCAACTAAGGGGTTGCACAAGATCAGGAACAAGCAGCTCAGAAAAAGGATAGGAAATACTCTGCTTTTGCCAACATCATGTGTTATTACAGCCTTGGTCAGGACTCGACTTGCTCTGTGTTCAGTCAGAGTTAACAGAGTAATATTACTCTGGGAAGAGAGAATTGGTAAGAGAACAGAAGCATTCCAAGTTCTGTGGAGAGTGTCTTCACTGCAGATGGGATCTAGCCAAGAGAACCTCCCAAGTCAGAGGCTAATGGTGCTTAATCCCCAAGGTTTGTAATGGAAATTCAAGGCAATCATGTCCGTGTGCTATTACTCTTCCAGTGTTAATCTGCATTCTTTTGTCACTCTCTGTTCATCTTCAGCATTAAAATAGACCTATGCTGCTTTAGCATTTTAACCCCATGTTTCCCTGTATTACCTTCTGGCATTTGAACCAGGATGCTATCCCAGACATCCTCTGCTTGTGCTGCCAATTGCACGGCAGCTGACAGCAGCCTCCTGGTTAAGTTACAGTGTGAAAGGGATTGCTCCCAGGTTGCTTTCTGCATTTAGGGGACAGGGAAAAAGAGCAGCAGAAAACTTGTCAGGCTTACTGTGAGCCAGTACTTTATCTTACTTGCTCAGCTGAGCTCCTTAACAACACTCACACTAAAAGTTCTCTCTGCTGTTTGTTCATACCTTCAGAACTGCCTGCATTCGTCCTGAGTAACTCAGCTCCACATGGATGATGTTTACTTATCATTCCCATGGCACTCCCACAGAAGGTTCCTCTGCAGATGAATCCACAGAAGAGACAGTTTACAGCCATTTTACAAGCTAGGCCATGGAAATCTGACATCAGGGCCCACCTCATCTCACAGCCTGCTCTAGCAGTGCTGGCATAGCCAAAAACAGCTATGCAGCAGAGGGATGCTTCTACTGACCTGATGAGGTAGTAGAAAACTAGGAATTAATTTTTCCCAGACAGCAGCTCAGATGTGGCAACAGACTGAAGTGATAAACTTCCTTTGCCCAGAGTTAGAAATTTAGGGCAAAAAGGCGAGAAATATCTTCCTTCAACGACGAGGAGACATGTCTAAGAGCAGGAATTATCTTCCCTTTAGAGACAGGAAGCACCTGCATATATTGGAGGGATAGGGAATCAGATTAGTGTGAGGGGACAGACAAAAGAAATACCTCTCTAGGGTGAGCAGACAGGAAGGAGAAGGCAGAGAAGACTCATAGCACACTGCCTCTACTCAGCAACAGACTCGTGAGGAGACATGCTGCTTCTTCCTCAGCAACCAAGCTAAATTTTGCTAACCTTTGATATTCAGAACTCACAGCCCAGCATCAATTCAAATAGTTCATACTCAAGATATATGAAAATAATATTTTAAAGGGCTAATTAACATTCAGGGGTTTTTGCACCCTTTGTGACTTTGTATTTTCAAGTCTTCTTTTTCCATTAGCTACACGAATACTAAAAATGTACTTTAATATGTAGGAGATGTCTGAGACTTTTTGGGAATATCATGATTCTACAGAAAGGCCTTTGAAGATACAATCAAACCACTTGATTGGCAATAATATTATGAAGTTTGGCAACAGTAAAATATAAAGGGGAAATATTGTCTTATTTCTCTATTTGAACAGGATCACATGGATCTATAAACTAATATGGTATATTCTGCTCATACTGTATTCCAGATAACTTTTAAAACCTTTGTGCTAATAAATCTGGCCTTATACTAATAAAATGTGTGACAGAATTATTACCTATATTAATTATTTTATGTTTAAGATCCTGTCTTTGGGTCTTTTGGGTGACAAGTATTTTCTAGGCTGAGTACTGCTGTATTAGGACGTGGCCATTACAGTCAGGCATACTCTATACCTTTTCATACTGCATTTCAGAAAGATGTCTCATTTGGGACAGCCCTTATTCATGCAGAAGTGGTAAATACAAAGCCATGTGCATTCCTGAGATTCCTTGAATAACAATGGATCAATCCATGTATTCTTATTGAACTTCCATAGCATATGCATAAGAAAGATATGATGAAAATTATAAATGTATTTCTTCTATGTATTAAAGCAGCATGTATGATTCATGACTTAAAGTTTGTAGGAAGAGATGCTTTCTTTTCTAAAATTCATTAATCCAGTTGGAGAAATAGTAGCTTTCCCTTCCACATTTCTTTCTCCTGACATGACATCAGTCTGATCCACAGCCTGTAAGTCAATGAAGAGATTTCACAGGTTTTTGAATGGTTCTCATTTTACTCTATATTGCCAATATGTTTCTTATTTTACATTGGGAATGAAGATATATTCTGTAAGTTAATGAGCAATCCTTCTGTCCCTATAAGCAGCTAGTACTTTGAATAAGAGTGACAGTGATTTCTCTTTTGTTTCTTGTTTGTTATAGATTGCTTGCAAGTTTTAAAATATTTTGGTCATGATATCTCAGTTTCTTTGTCCTGTCTCCAATTTTTTATATTCAGACTGAGTTAATTTGAATCAACATTATGTTAAGGCGTTTTAGAGGATTCCTGCATTAATTGTAATTGGTATATACTTTATTTACTGCAACTTTGTGTGCAGATCAGCTAATGTCTAATCATTGAGAAAGATGCATTCCAAAGACCTAACCAGCTTCAGGATCAGAGTGGTTTGCTAAAAAAATGTAGTGAAAAAGGTATACATTTTATTAGTTGCATGTTTGGGAGGGCTGAACATTATATTTTTATCATTTCTTGTCTTCTTCTGATTCAGTCCGTCTTCCTTGTAAGCTCCCAAATCAGGTTTGCATGTATCGTTGCTTAAATGTACAAGGCCTTCCATCAGAAGGTAGTTCAGGGGAAGAACTGTTCATAGAAAATAATTTAGTCACTGAAATGAACATAAGCAAATTCCAGGTTCTAGAGATTGGATTCTCTTTCATGCTCATCGCAAATGTAAGGATTTATCTTTCCTGCTTTTTGGTATAAATGTGTCTACAGAAAGAATTCTGTACACTTCAAATTGAACTTACTGCAGGTGTTTTGTTTGGCTAAACAAAGTAGGTTCCTTAATACTTGTTCTATTCTCCTCTTCTGTTTTGATATCACCAGACTCCTCTAGGTTTATGTACATTTGTGACTGTGAAGAAAGATCTTATGAGTTTGATGGATGGCAACTAAAACAGACATATGCAAAACAAATTATTCTTTTGCCATTCTAAGTGGTTAGGAGCTATTCAACTGGTATAAGCAGTTATATCTAATTTGGACAGTGATGTGACTAGATCTGGCACAGTCCAGCCTGCATTCTCATGATGCTTTTGTGATAAATCCCTGAGGATTAGCAAAGTCTCCAACCTCCCTAATGAGGGTGAAAATTCTTGTGAAATAATAAGAATAATAAGTAAAACTGGGGAAAAAATCCCATATATATAAATGTAACTTTTACAGCTCGTTAATTAAAATTGACATTGCAGGGTTTTTACAGGACAAAGAAACTACAAAAGGACACTACCAGTTTAATGTGTTTTGGAATGTATTCAATTTAGCAGCCAAGAAAATCATATAATTGTGGAATTCATTCACCTCTTTAGTAAAAACACCAGTCTTCAATTTTAAATAGCATTTGTAGAAATTAAAGAAGGTAAACTGAAAATATTTCTAAAATGTCAGAGCTTCATTGTGACACTAGCTGATATGTTCTATCCCTTCATTGTCATCTAGAAGAGCTGGGAAGATGCTGTGAAAATAACATCATGTCTTTTAAAATAAAAGTAAACCCCAAAGATTTTAAAGGAGATTATACATTCATACCTATATTTGCTATTTTGAATCAAGTCGTTGATGTGTGATATTCTTTATTATGGCATTAACACCCATGTCACAGCAATATCAGAATTTGCATATAAACAATCAACATAATGGATTGGAAGTAAAAAATGCAGGGTTTATTTTTACTTTAAATAAAACGCTTACATATCCTGAAATGCAAATATTTATTCTGCGTGTGTATAATTATAATATGCCCATGATATCTGATAATTTTCTGATTCTCTGTTACAGTCTCATTTAAATGGTATTTATTCTCTTACATCCATGGTCTTCATTCAACACTGGACATCTCAGTGAGCTGTAGTGCAGGGGTTTTTTGGTTTTAACCTTCAAAGGAATTTAGTTGAGCAGATGCTACATTGAACTAGTCAGAGTAGAAAGGAAATGATATGGCTTTTAAAGGGCACATCTAGCATATCTACTGGGCTAAAGTAATTCTGGCAATGCTTCAAAGGATATAACTTTTGATGGTAAAGTAGGTAGGCTACAGAATGAAATCACATATGGCAAGCTGTCAAAGTCTTCCTACACATTCAGTACATTTATATAAGTGCAAATGGATGCTGCTTAGATGGAGTCCCTAGCAATTTCCTGTTAAATCTGCTCTAAGATTATCTGATATTATTTGACTAAATTATCTGTAAAAGCTGAGGACAACTTTTATGATCAAATATTTAGAAATTAGTTTTTTCTTTTTGGCAGATTATCTGAAAAATGAACTGCAATTGTATTAACACTTGAAAGCAAAGGGCTTTCAGTAATAGCAATTATATCAAAACAGGGATAATGAATTGCTGTATATCAGCTTGAAGAGGACGTATTTATAGGTCAATGATGTCAATAGCTATAGTTCTCATAGACACCTCATTTCTTACCCTTTTATTCCTTGCTAATGCTAAGCAGACACAGTTTTAACTTTTAATGAGATTGGTGACTATGAGAATCTCATTTCACAATGGAAGGGAAGTTTACAAGGGATGAATATTTTTCACCTTTCAAAATTCAGCCATAAAAGTTGCTGCCCTTTTACAAATGCTGCATTGATGATTAGCCATCCCCCTCCCTGCTAATGAAAACAAATCCAAATGGTCATTCATACTTATTACAAAGACAAACTTATAAGTTTTCTTTTTTATATATATTCTGTTAGTTGTGTAGAATAATGCTCTAGTATGATGACAAAGCACAGGATGCCTTGCAGAGAATATTAGCTTTATAGCTAGGAGTATGCATGCATATATATTTATATATAATACATCTCTGTGTATGAGTGCATGATTGAAAGAGGAACCTCAAAGTCATGCTGAAAAGTTCTTTACCTCTATCCTACACTGTCCCACATTAGTATGAGGTAAGGAATGTCCTGCTACAGCCTTGCAGCCCTGAGCACATCCATTTGCTTTCTGATCTTGGACCATGGCTATCCTCGAGGGCTATGGCAGGATGAAGCACATTTAGTTTTACTGGGGGAAAGTGCAGTGTGGTTAGTGCTGTTAACTGTTGAAGGTTGGAATCTGTTTACAAAGGATGGAGTCTAATGAGATTTGGCCATGGAAACTGAAATCCCTCTGGGCAGACCTTTGTATTCATTTGGCCCCTCTCACACACGTATGCGTGGCAGTAGCACATGTTCCCATCACAGCTCTGAGACTGCATGCCAGATATAGGCAATCAGGCTGTCTAGTTATTCACATCTTACAGGATCCAAGAGCAGAAAAGGAGTTCAGAAATGCACAGCTTTGGTGAGGTGTCTGTCTCTTATTTTGGCTCCTGTTCTGCAGCTGCGAAATCACACTAATATATTAATCACATGAGTCTCTGTACAGATCACACCCTTGGCCCCGATCATAGGCATGGGGCATTGTAGATTGTAGAAGTAAATAGGATGAAGGTTTGTATTGATCTATTTAAGCAGTGGTTGCTTGCTCGGTGGCATATGACTCGGACAAATCTCAGTGTGCTTTTATTGGAATGGCAAATAGCCTCTTGCTGGTATAAAGGCAAATCCATCTGCCAGTTTCAGATCCATTTTGTAATAGAAATGGGAATGTGATGAGTGCTCAAAAAAATCTTACTGCTTTAACATGAGCAAAAAAAAGCTGTTGTGTCTAGACTGAGCCTTAGCTGAAATTTTCTAAATTATTCAGTCTGAAACAGATGTGTGTCCTGTAAAAATTTCTAAACAGTGGTAAATTTGACAATGTGACAAGGAACTGAAAACAGTTTTCTGACAGATAAGTGTTAAAACAACAGTAAAAAAAGGTAATGCTACAAGATGAACTCGAAATAAAAAGAGTATGAGTAGAAGAAAGGATGGATAAATCATAACAAAATAGTAAAATAGAGTAGAGTAGAAGAAAGGATTAATATGTCATAACAAAGGCTTGGATCCTGGAAACATGAACACAAGAATTCTCACTGAAAGCTGTGAAACAAATGATAAATCTATTCAGCTAAACCTTTGAGGGATTGTGGCTTGGATTTTTGAACTGTGGGAACTCTCATTAAAATCAGTGACAATCTCACCAAAAACAAAGCAGAAGCAAAATTTCTGGAGAGAAAAATTATGACCAAACCCATTTATTAGCAGTACTTGAATTTCAGCAGTGGAAAAGCATTGATACTGTGTGTTACTATTTTGTTTCTTTATACCCTGTTTACCTCTATAAACACCCAAAACTGATGCGTAGGTCGTGTGCATCTGCTTTATCATTTGGTTAGTCAACAGTGTGAAATTACATGTGCTTATAAAAATAGGACATGGACCTCAATGTTTAATTGATTTTTTATATTTTCTATATTTAAAATATAGATATACACCATCTGAATTTTAGATATCTGACTAAATATCTAAAATTGTGATCGGTGTTGAACAACAGCTCCTGCCCAGGAAACAAACAAACCAGGGAAGAATGTGTCAAAACCCATCAGTCTCTTGTTGGCCCCATGCCAAAAGAACAGGCAGATTTCATATTGAATTGAAAGCTCAGCATATTTGAACATTGAGGCCTCAGCTGTGATAGGGCATGACATTTTAAAACAGGCATCTTTGCTTTAAACAGGGAAGGTTTTGGTGTTTCTGTAGATGTTCCAGAAGTAGTGTGCAAGGGTAGACAACTGAGAAACAGACGTATCCCAATGCAAATGTGGTTTTACAAACCGACTCATTACCAAAATAGAAACTTGTTTATCAGTGCAATATACACACAATTTGGAAAGAGTCAATTGTGGAGCTTCTCCCTTCAGGAAATTGACATTTATATTATACAGTATATTTTAATTTAATCCAAATACACTTGATTTTATCCATGAAGTTACAAGAGGTTTCCTCACTTTATAGGGGCCTGACACAGTTCTTGAGCAGAAATAACCTAGATTAAGCAAACTATCAGTGGTCCAAAATATAAACACTTGCTTCCCCTTTGCTCCTTGGCTCCAATAACAATAAGCATCTATTTTGAATTCAAAAGCATGGGAATTCCCTTCGAAGACCATTGCTCTATGGCATGACCTCCTTCTGGAATCCCAGAAAAAGTGTTCAAAGTGACTCTGTGTGGTGAGAGCTGGGGAATAGAGATAGGCAAATTGAGTTCCAGAAATCATCTGCTTCTGTTCATCTTGTGAATAAGTGAAACCAAGGCTATGGCCATGAGGGAAATCTGAAATGCTGGTCTTATCTTTCCTGATACCTGCAGTCATGTGTAAGACACAAGCACAACTGGAAATAGGAGTGAGGCAAAACTAATTGATGCACAAGCACAGCTGAATGGAAATGTAGAAAAGGAATGATAGTGCCAGTTTCACTTTCTGTAGAGATGGCTTTCTCTCCCTCAGATCCATGACTTTGGAAGCCACATGACAGGTAGTTTCTCATTCTTCCCTGCTGATGCCCCTGCTAGGTTGTTTCTAGCTCAAGAATTTACTTACTAGTCATGAGGTGTGATTTATACCTTCCAGCATGGCACACACAACTCTTCTTGATGTACCTCTACTTGAGCTAAAGGATCTACCTCAGCAGTGAATTTCATCCACTGTGTTAATTTTCTGACAGGTTATTATAGTGGTATGATATTCTTCAACCTCTATGACAACGTTAAGGCTCTTTCCTCTTTGTAAATGTGGAAAGGTTTATGTGTTACATAACTAAAGTGGCTATTGCAAATAACACCTTTACAAATTTTGAAGTAGAAGTAAACCTACAGTGATTTTATTTTACTTTTCTAATCAACTACTGGAGGTTCAAAAAGAAAAATAACCCACAATTATCACTTATACAAAGGAGTTTAATTAATTACATATATGCAAAAAAATTGTAGCTAATGAACTTCACCTTGAAGATTATCTAGGAAATCTAGATAGGTTATCTGTGCTAAGGAAAATGGCCTTCCATCTTTAGAGTTGTGTTACATCTTTGTGTATGTTTGTTCTACCTATATAAGATATATTTTCACAGATTTTTCATTATACACTTTTTGGCACATTTGGTTTGGCACATATTTAAATGTGTTAAATAAGGACTGAAATAAAAAGTACTAAACTGGAGACAAAATACTCCTTTCACATGACAGAGTAATAATGTCTGTTGTTGATAGGAGATATGACTGCAGCGTGCACTGTTTGTGAGAATCACATTTTGCATTATATGCCATAAACCATACAATTTAGAGTTTTGTATGAAATCATGGAGCTCATTGTTTTATTATATTTCAGTGTAAATTTTTCACCCATTTCAGTTCAAGTAGCATTCTCACGGAATACAGGTTTTGTAGTGATATGATGTTTCCTAGCTGTAGGCTTGGCCTGTCCCTTCCACTGGCTGTAATTTACTTTTTGGTCTCTGTCGCCTTGAGCTTGCCTTCTGACTAGTTTGTTGAATGATGTGCTAATCCATTATATTTTTCAGACAAGTGTATCGACCAGTATAAACAGACTGGAGGGCACAAACCTAAATGAAAGCTATACTTCCTTGAATCATTTAAAAAGCTCCTGCAGTGGTGGCAGTGCAAAATAACTTTTCTCTGTACATTAAATAGAAGAGGGAAATTTCAATAAATAAAATTAAGATTGTGGGGAGGGGGGTGTGAGCACATTATGGTGCATTTCACGTGGATGTATTTAGTTATAGGAAGAGGAGACAGATAATGTTAGTCAGCCACTTGAGAATGTGATTCTAGATGACAAATTTGAAACTGAGCCCCTAACCCTACATTATTTGCCATTTCCCATTGTCCAGACACTCTCACAACACATGATACATGTTTGAAGTCATGTACTGTATTGAAATATTTTTATACAAATAAAGAATGGAGGATAACCTCACTATGGAACTGGCAAAACAAGGGCAAAAGATGCAGCTTTCTGATTTTTTCCTTTCTAGGAAACAGGTAAAAACCAATATCTGGTCATGAAAAAGATCCTTAGGTAATTTATCTTGAAAAAAATATCAAGAGAATGGATGACTTCTCAATTTGTACAGCTAGCATCAGATATTCAAGTTTGTACCTGTCAAAAAGTGAATTAAATTTACAATAGCAACAGGAACTTTTGGCTAGTAATTCAAATCTAATCTGGGGACACAAGCAAATTATAGAAAATTACATTTTTCAGTTGAAATTACAACTCTACAAAACTGTAGTAATCTCATGATAACAAGAAAGGGGATAATTTTTCCTTCAAGGCATATTTGGTTCATTATGCATTGGGAAATAATTAAGTTATGAATTACTGGAATTTCTGCAATTTGTGTGAAAACAAACAAAAAGAATCATTCCTATATGTCTCCTCAAGTATACAGTTTCAAGGAAGAAATTAGTTTCTTTACTAAAGGATTTTTAATTTATTTTATTTCAGTTTCAGGTTTATTTCCAACAGATTGAGAACAAAACTTTTTGATTTCCATTTAATAATTCACTCTCAAGGTCTCCATGAATTTTGATATCACAGTTTTTGCCTTGTTGATTTAGAAGGTGGCTATTAACTGCAAGATACGAAGAGAACTGTGATTTTTAACAGTAACTAAGGCATCATATATACTTAAGAGCATTTCAGAGATCTTGGTGGTATGCTTTTTCCAATGAAATAGAAATCTGAAGTCCCTTCCCTCACACAATCACAAAAACACAGGTGACAGTAAGCATTTGTATCCATTCTGAATCTGTGTTTGCCGCAGCTCCTGAGCTGTTACCACTCCTGAACAGATGTTTGCATGCCTGCTTCTTCCAAGAAGAGGAGCCTCATGATACAAATATTTCTTTGGCCATTGACCTCTCACTTGCCCCCTCTCCTTTTTGCTGTTTCTGCCTCTCTGAGTAGCCACATCACTAAAGCTGTGACTGTAACCATTTAACAGTCACACCAACCAGGGTAGTTACTGCTAAGACTACAAAACCTGTAAACAATAAGAAAACCTGTCTTGGGTTTGCCACATAATCGGAAAATATTTTAATGGGATTCTGCTATTTCTATGTTTTAAGTTTAGTTGCCTTTCCAGATACAAGAACTGTGACTTTTTCAGGGAGGATTGGCTTGGGTTTTGTACTTCATTTTGTAGAGCTGCCTTTAGAGGTTATTGACATGAACAAGATACTAGGAGATGTAGTTTCCAAATTTGCCCTCTGTTATTTTAATTAGTGTCTGATTATGGTTAGAAAACCTGTTTCGAAGTGAGGCTTAACTTTCTGATCATTTCTTCCCAGCACATGAAGCATTTTAATCCATTTGTTCTTTCAAACTAAGGTACTCATCCTTCATATCCAAATATCTGCACCTTATCAAGATCAAAGCTGCCCAAACTTGACTTTGCATCCACACAGATGGCTATAAACATGACACCAGAATATTACTTTGGCTTCACTTGACAGAACTGAAAATTGTCCCTGCAGAACTACCCAGAATTCGTAGAAAATTTTATTCTTGACTTTATTGTTTATGAAAATAGCAAAGAACTTAGAATAAATAGCCATCTCTGTCAGTGTAAAGAAAAATGTGTTATTTGCTTCATTCCAGTGTCTCACACAGAGAAATTGCTGAACAGGAGTTGATCACTCTACATGAGAAGGAAGGGAATGTTGTAGATTTTCCAGCCAATTTTAAACATTGTTAAAATAATATATTCATAGCTAGCACATGCAATAAATAATATGCATCATCATTAAAAAAGGAAATTTTTGAGTAGAGGCTTGGCCTTGTAAATGACAGCCTCCTAAATAAAATAAAAATTCAAGAAGGCCAGCATACTCTTGAAATCTTTATTTCAGAACATATGACTCGAAGCATGATGTGCAGAAAACAATGTTACCTTTCTGTAGCTTGAACATTTGCATAGGAGCTTGCTGGTTCGTAAATTCCAAGCGGCATAAATATTGATATACCATGCTTAGCTTCCCGCATACCTTCAGTTTGGTTTTATCTAAATTGCAGAAAGGGAGGTACAGCTGTGTGCACTGTTTAAAGGCATGTTCCTTTCTAACCTCTGCTTTCTGAAATCATTGTTATTCAGGCTTTTCCTCCTCACCTGCTCCGCCCACGCCGTCTCCCTGCGAGCACGCACACGCACATATACACGCTCCAGTCTATCTGTGTGTAACACTTTCTAAACATTCAGCATCCTGTTTTATAACTGTATTTCTTTACTGTGCTGTAAAGACTGATGGAAGATTGGTGGAGGATTTTGAAGGGAAAGTGCTTACATGTTTTTGCTGGATGTCTTACATGGTAGTGAACCATTTATACAGGCTTATCACAAAAATAAACTAAATCAAGCCCTGCAACCTGACAGAAGGAAAAAGCCTTCCTAAATCAGAACTACCAAAAATATCTTGTAAAATAAAATTAAACAAAAATTTTAAAAAGCATAAAATATTTCAAACTATGGAGGAGTTTTACCAACTGGTTAATTGTATTTGAGAAACAAGTACAATCTAAATTCTGGGATGTGTCCTTGGTGCTACGTACTCAGGGAAGAAATATTAGTTTATTTCTAATGAAAGGACTATATCTACATAATTTTTCCCTGCATACAGGCAAAAGACATTGAAAGATGAAGTGTCAAATTATTTTTCCCTCTCATAACACTGCATACCCATGAGAAGTGATTTTGTTGTTGTTGTGGTTGTTGTTGTTTTAGGGTAAATAGAATGAATTATATCACAGCCGTGCTTTGTGGCAGATGGGTAATAAAGTCGTCAGCAGAACAAACCTGCCCTGTTCAGTGTGCTGAGTGCTTCTAAACAAATAATCAGTCAGATGCATATGGAGTTGGCCAAAAGGAATTGGGAGTTACAGTTTGCAGCACAAAAACACCCACTTCGAATCAAGAGAGAAAGTAAATTGGATAACTGTAGAGTTTCCATTTGGCGTGTACAGGTAACTTATTTGCCTGTCTTTCTAAAATAAAAGCAAACCACCTTATCTTTTAACAGAAATTTTCAATCTATAATACAAAAGAATTAATATGTACTAAAATAAAAATTGCTGCCTTATCATCTATTAAAAACATGCAATTAAATGCTTAAAATAGGCCAGTTTAATGAAAATATCAACTATCTGTTACAATTCAGTATCTACTACTTAAGCTTCTATTAATTTTAAATCATTTTTTTAAATTATCTGATATTCCTCTCTCAAGGGGTAGAAGGATCTTTTTCATTGTAAAATTAAATGTTTTGTGCTCATTCAATCTTTATTTCCCTTTTTATTAAATAAATAACCGGTGTCTGCTCAGTTTGGCTTCTATGTTGATAGCAAGCAGTCCTAAAAAATAGCTTGCATGAAAGCTTCACCCTGAACATGGTGAAAACAGTGTCCTCAGTGTGTGAGATCAAAAGTACATGATCAATACCAAAAGTATGAAGTAAAAAGAAAATAGTGAGAAGCACTAATGTAAAATTATATTAATGTAAAACAAACATCTGGAGTAACAGAGAAATTTTTCTTTTTTTATTTAATTTATATAAAAAGTCTTTAGATTGCTGCCTATGATAGTGGAAGCTACAAAGAGAGATAGTTGTATGACTGCTAAACTGATGATTTTCAGAAACTTCTGGCTTCAAGACATGAGCAGAGCCAAACTGCAGACTTTTTTTCTTTGTTTGTTTGTTCTTCTAGTAAATAAGATATGTTAGGAAGAGCAGCATTTGGAAGGCAAAGAACTGCTGCTAACAAGCAGTAATAATCCTAAAAACAAAGACATATGAAGTAAAATTAATTAGGATATAACCCTTAATCACATTAAGCAGAATTTCTATAAGGATTTGTAGCCAAAATGAAGAATATCCAACAAAATATAAGCTGCTATGCACTTCATCTTCCCCAAAGAGATAGCTCCATTCTGTGGATAGAAAACAGATGATAAGAGTGCAGTCATCCACTGTGATTAGGAATTCAAGTAAGAAACATTGTTTAATAAAGTTTTCTTAAGTATTTGAATTGTAAAGAACTCTAGCCTTTGTTTGTCAGTTCTATATGGTGGTGAGACAGTATATTCTCTATGTTTGTGTTTGGTAGAACAACTTTTTTTACCCTTTTTGGTAGGAAGAAAAACCAAACTACTGCTTGAAGTGGATTTTGAGGTATTCATAAGTCACATTAAAATAATTTTACAGCTTGGAGTTGAAGTTCTTTCCTAAGATACTTAAAAATCCATTATCATACCTTAAGAATAGAGATTTACTACTACTTCTATATATTAGACAAAGGAATATATTTTAGTTTGCTAAGAGTTTCAACCCAGGTCAGGGGAAGTGGCATTCCAGGACTCAATAGCCAGAAAACTGTTCCTCCTTTTAGAGAAAAGTTATGATACTTTTCTCTAAAAGCATATTCTCCGCGCTGTTTCTCCAGTGGTTTGCGTTTGCATGTTTTCTAAGCTACAAAATATGTTGAGCAAAAGATGAAATAATAGAAAATAAGATTACCGGTTAGGGTGGGAATGTACTTTGCTGTTTCTTTGCATCTGCTCTTTTTTTTTCCTCTTACCATCTTTGACAAACCATAGAGCAGGACTCCCCGGCTCAAGACCTGGCATTCCCCCTCTCCAACTAAATAACCTCTAATAGCTCTGCCTCTAAAAGTCAAAATATTGATTGGGGAAACTCTGAATAAAGCACTTCAGAATAGGACTGAGAAGAGAGCGTCTGTGATTGAAAACAAGTGTCCTTATTAGTTCTTTCATGGGAACTAACCTACAGGAGATTTTATTGCTCAGCTGTGAAATCAGAATTACTATCCACATTCCATCCCCCATGCCCCCCCGCTGCCAGTTTAGAGTTTGGATTACATCCTGCTGTCTAGCCATGGAAAGAAAAATTATGCCATTTTAGCATCAGATAAGCACCTTGCTTCCCTGTAGGAAATGGTCTGCCATATCTTAAGATACAGTCTGCACTTTCTATTATATACAGGGAACACAAAGAGTGTGCAGTTTACTTTTTCAGAAGACACTTCAATCAGTTCGTCACCCCTTACTTAGAGCAGTAAAAAAACCAGAGTAGCTGGCATACAGTGACTTCTGATGAATTACTTAACTAGAAGAGACCTTAAGCAGTAATTTATAAAAGGATTTTTTCTTTCTCTTAAATATTACAGTTTCAGAGACTGGGAAGTGTTAACCAGAAATCATTGGAAAATTTTGTTATTTGCAAGCGTTTCAAAATGAAAGCAGGAAATATAAGCATGGTAGCAACTGAGATCCTAATTTGATGATTTGAAGGATGTTTACCCCATCCATCAGATACTGCCACTGAAAAAACAGTGATGACATGGAAATAGATTAAATTTTTGCCTCTGAAACACATCACCTCAGTTCTTTACCATACAGCTTCTCATCCTTGGCCAGGCAGATGTCCTTATGTAGTGGATATGATGTGTTTCCTTACCTTCTTTTCTGAGTTCCTCACACACATGCTGAAATGGAGGTAGGAACAACAGCTAAACCAACCAGTTTTCTGGTTTGGGGAATAGACTTAAGTAAAACAGTGGAGGCCTTGGCTGAAAACCAGAGTACTTGGTTTTCAGTATTTAAACAGCTTTAATTTTTCTAATTATATGAGTGGTTTAGCTGTCAGTGTAGTTCCTCACCTCATAATTTCTCTCACTGACCTGCTTGTCAAGAAACATGCTCAGATTCAGATAGCTGTGTTGGCTCCACAAAGGGAGAAAAAGACAATGATTATTCTCATGTCACATTATTCCAAGTGCAATAAGAAAACTTAGGAAGCAAAAAGGGCATTTACCCCAATGGAGCCAGTAGCTCTAGCTGTAAAAACTGCTCCTGTCTGAGATGCTTAGGAACAGTGATTTTGTTTGCATGAGCTGCCAAATGCAAATGAATGTCTTGAAACTTCACATGGATTGCTGAATTTCCTATTTAATATGAACTGAAAGGCTAAAAGTTATTTCATCTATCAAGGATAGGACCTTCCACAATTCAACATGCAAAATTATTACTTCCAAAAGGAAACCCACTTATTTACTTATAAGAAATACTGAACAGGTGGTGATACCCAGCAAGAAGCTGTTTCAGCAAGAGTTGTTGGGGCTCATTCAATGGGTATAAGCACAATCACAGTCCTGAGAATGATCTCATTATCAAAGTATTTATCAAATCTAAACACCTCAAGATTTGGGATCCAATCTAGAAAAACAAAGTACTAACTGATATTTTCTTTCTTTTTCCTTTTTTTGTAGTATCCGTTCATTCTTCTATTTTGAGTCCACTCTCTCCTAACATGGTTCCTAAGATTAAAGGGATAGAGCAATAGTGTCATGTTGAGTTAGTTCTACAAAGTTTTGACATTTGAAGCTGTTTCACATTTTCTTTTTTTACTGGTGGCTTCCTTGTCTGCCTTCATAACTTTTACAGTCCAAAGTACTAACAGATTGCAAGCAAAGTTTCCTTGTATTCATATGCAGACTGTCGTTCAATTGGGGTTTTTGGCATTCCGGTTTGGTTTTGTATTTTTGTTGGTTTGGTTTTGGGATTTTTTTTTTGAGAAAAGCAGTAAAATTCTTATATGTGCAACTGATTGTGCCTAAGATATTTTATAGAACAGATATCATAAGTGGAGCAAATCTGAGAGGAAATTATTCCATTTACCAGTTGCATTCATTCCTTTTACAGCTGGGACAATAAGGAACTGAAAGCATGCCCAAACATCTGCCACAAAGAGCAGCAACGCTGACATTTCTGTCTTGACAAAGCACACAGAAGTAATTTACAATTTTGAACAAATCCTCTGTAAGAATTGTAAGACTGTCTTAGGACACTTTGGGAGATACAACATGTGCAAAATTGAGAAATCCTTGGGGTTTTTTATTAGGAATTTCGTAACAGAAGCAGGGTAATATGTCTTGTTGCTTTATCATTTGACAAAGCTGCATCTTTTGCTTAAAGCAGTGCTAACTCAAGAATCAGAAACAAATCTGTAGTATAGGCAAAGTCAATGCTTTGAGCATCAACTCTTTCTTTAATAAATCCTTTGTGCTCTTCTGCATTATTTTGTTACTCTTTTTACAAATTAGTTGTCTGAGAGTGTGTTCTCAGAAATTAGAGGCTTCTCCCCATCATGTAATTAGTGCTTTAAAAATAAAGCCAGGGCTTCAGGTTTTTTGTTAAGGGAGAGCAAAAATGACAAGGCATGTTTATCTTATTATGAGGCTGCTGGAAAAATGCTCTATAAAGCAGATGTACTTCAAATTAGAAGTTGAAGTCAACCTTTATGCTGCTTTGAGGTGGTTTCCATTTCATCCTGCAGAACAAAGCGTAGCAGGTGAAATCAAGTATGATTTGAATACAACCCTAAAACAATCCTACTGTTTTGTAAGAATTTTTAAAAATTGTTGATTATTAAAACTTGTACATCATTGAGCTGTTATTTTTTCATCTCTCTTGGTGGATTTAATTAATCCTTGCCATAGGACGTTGCAGGTTTTTTAAATGCTAACTTGTGTTTCACTTCAGTTACTATATCATGGTTTTTATTCATTAAATTGGTACTAGCAATTTCCAACTCTTTAATGCTCTCCTGCAATATTCCCATATACTGGTACCGGCTATATTTTTATAGCCAGTTAGGTGTAACCCAAAGGGTTTTCAGTGACTTCCCACATTCCACAACCTTTTTTATAAACATATCAAACCCCCTGTTCAGTGGCTTCATCCACTGAAACACAGGGACAAAAAGTGATTAAAAATTGAAGTGCTGAGGAGGCTGGGTGACATAGAGAATAAGACTTTTTACATATTCCCTTTTGAGATTCAACCTCAGGTCTTAAAAGGCATTACTTTTCTGAGTTTCTTCCAACTATGCTTAGCACACATTACAAGACCAGAACACCCACTTTGAGGCTCTTAGAGTTTAACCGTCACGTTCTCTTCAGTGGATTCAGTCAGCAAGCACAGAATGGCTGAGTTGGAAGAGACCCATAAGGATCATCAATTCCTACTCCTGGCCCTGCACAGGAACATCCCCAAGAGACACACCCTGTGCCTGAGAGCATTGTTCAAATGGTTCTTGAACTCTCTCAGGCTTGGTGCTGTGACCACTTCCATGGGGATCCTGTTCCAGCACCCAACCACCCTCTGGGTGAGGAATCTTTCTCTAATATCCAACCTAAACCTCCCCTGACACAACTTCAGCCATTCCCTTGGGTCCTGTCACTGTCACCACAGGGAAGAGATCAGTGCCTGCCTCTCCTCTTCCCCTCACAAGGAAGCTGTAACTGCAGTAAGGTTTCCCCTCAGTCTCTTTTTCTCCAGGCTGCACGGACCAAGTGACCTCAGCTGCTCCTCATACCATAGAACAACTATTTAGAATAACTGGATCCTTGCAGAATGTCATCATCAATGTTTTTCACGTAAGGAGATGACTCTGAACTTTTGTTCCCCATAAATAAACCAAAACTGTTCTGCTTGCTGTTTGAAAGACTAACTGGTTAGTTTGAGGTCACCAAAACTTTAAGTTGCAAATGAAGTGGTATATTATAAGGTTTACTATTAGTATTGCATGTACTTATTTCTACAGTCTCTAGTTGTAATGAACATCTGATTTTGATGTCATGTCCATCATTCATAATAGAGGATAACAGGAAAAATGGTCCAAGGAATTCTGTTCATTACAGCAACTATTGTAAAAATAACAATTCCACAAAATTTTCACAAGGTATGAATTTGACATGGTTAATACATACATTTGACTTAAAGATATAATTTCTTGGTGGACACAGAAAGCAGGAGTTTAAAATTTCTTTGTAATTATGAGGTATTGGGTAGAATCATTGCGAGAAATGCATGTGTTTAAAAAAAATAAAGAAAAAAGAAAAAAGTGTTATCATAATCGTTCTAATCAGGAAGGTTGTTGATATTATCCAGTGGAAACAGGAAAAGTTTATATTGAAGAAGGACTTCATTGGAAAAGTCCATCTGGATTTTATTGAAAGATCAAAGACAGACTATTCATCAGTTTAAATTCTCTCCTTGTTTTTGCTCTTTGTTATATTATAAACCGGGAATATGATATCCAAATGAGTACAAAATGAACCACCTTTTCCACTTCTCTGCTTTCCCAATCACCTTTAGGTGTTTGGTTTTGTTTTTCCTTAGTGTCAGAACAACATTAGTGTTTAGAATCCACACTACCAGCAGAAGAATATTTTGTAAAATAGAAAGCATATAATGAGAAAAACTGACAATGTGAACTGTGTGAAGTATAGAAGTGTATTATAAGTGCAAATCTTACTTTACTTAAGTAAAAAATCAGGTGAGTTGATAGTCAGTTTTATTCTTTGACTGTTCTGCTGTCATCTTTACCGGTTGGCTTTTGATCTGATCTTAGGGAAGAATGTAGTAATCTAAAAATATGTTATTCTCTAGACCATGTTACAGGAATTAATATGTATATGGACTTAGTGATTTGGTTCACATTAATGGGTTTCTGTGGCTTCTGATGGATATGTCATGGATTAAAATTTTTACACTACACAAACAGCAATAGAACATTATTACCTCCATTCTATTTTGAATCATTTGTGGGAAAATACGTGCTTTATGCCTCATTTGCTGCAAAATTTATTTTATTGTAGTGTTTAATTAATGAGTAATTCTGCCATTTGTGGCAAATGGCCAAAATATTATCTTCTGTTTTTAGACTGCCACTGTTTAGACAAAGTAGATTAGGCAGAATTTATCAAACTAGCATATTCATTAACAGATTGTGGAAATTGGTGGAGGTTTTCCCTTGAATTATTTATCTAAGGTATTTGTTGTAGAAACTAAGTATTTTGAATAGCATATAACTTTATGGCTGAATTTAAGAAAGAAGAGAAAGTCTGTGCTTTTTAATACAAGAGTGAACTTTCGCAGTGTTTTAATGAACAAACGGAAATAAAATAGGTATTGTCCCTTGAGATGCTCTTAATCAGTCATATTGCTAAACAGCTTTTAAGGGATTCCAGCACTAAATCCTATATAGATAGCAAGAAATGTTTACTTGAGGAAGAAAAGCTTCAGTAATGCTGCATTTTGGTACCAAAATAAAGAGATTTTTCTTTTTTTCTTTCCCAGGCAGCTTGCCTTTGGTGAATTAGCAAGCTTAGTAGAGATCAACTGCTGTAGGCTTTTCAGAACTTTTCTAATTCCTCTGCCAGGGTGCAAGTGGGCATTGCAGTGCTACGTAGAGGGTTTTTTAAAGAGAAATAAGTATGGAACCAGCAATTCATTGGTAGTGTTTGTTTTTTACTTCCCTAAATACAGTTAGCACCCAGAGTTTTCAAGGCAAAGTATATGCATTTCTAAAATGTCTCTTCCGTATTTATGCTGTGGCTACCACATTTGTATAAACAGAAAATTGCTCCATTCATGCTTTATTAGCTCTTCTTTTGTACCACAGCCTTGACCCCAGTCATCATAAATTGAGAAATAGTGGGGAACTAATGGAGACAGATGGGAATATGGCTTGCCATTTACTCAAATTGGTAAAGTAATTAACCTCAAGGTGCTGGTTTGCAAGAAAAATTGTTGGAATATCTCAGAGCGCTGGTAAACAGACTCCTGCTTTAACCACTTCTGACAACTGCATCATAAACTAGACTTATTCTGTTCAATTGACCTGTCAACGTCTTGAGTCCAAATAAAGATTTGTATTACAATGCACTTGCTGAGAAGTGGGAGAACACTACTGCTGTTTCTTTTCAAATGGGTTGCTGTTCTCACCCTGCTAGATAGGAGCTGGAATGTCATATATTCATACTTCAGCCATTATATTCCTTAGAAAACTTCCATTACTGATTGTGTGACAGCTTTGTGACAGCAGATGGTAGTCATTTGGCTAGAGAAAATGAAATGAAAAAACATGGGCCAGACTGACTGGGCTCATTTAGAACAGCAGTGGACAGAGGCCAGATCGAGTTTTTATTTATCGAGGGACACCATATAATGAAGTCAGTTTCTTTCATTTTTCCCCTTTCTCTTTTTTCCCCTTGCAGATTGAGTGAATAAGATAGATTTTTAACATATTAGTACATAAATCAAGAGTAGTCTTGTAAAAAAAGCCCTCTTCCAAATGAGAGTTTTCAAATTCTTGTAAGTTCTTTCTTCATCCAATTTTTTTATTCCTCCCTCTCAATTTAATGGAAGCATCATTTAGATTTCTTTTGTGCCCATTATCAGCTCTAATATTATTTTTGAAAACAGCAAGTTAAATCTTTAGGGGGCATTTTGTCAGTCAGCTTACATGGGTTTAGCTCAGTAACTGGAAGAGTTTGATCATTCAAACTCATGCAGTTCTTTATTTCCCATGTTTCTATTTGCAACTGAAGCAGTCCTGATATAAAGAAAGAAAGATGTTTTTGATAATGGCATAAAACGTATCTGGAAGGCATATGTCAAGGGAACCTACAGAGTAATCTTCATCTAGAGTAAATACAGCCATTCAAGACAGATGAAAACTGGAAACATAGTATGGTATCTCAATTTGATGAAAACTCAATTGGTTCAGAAGCTTTCAAGGAGCACTCATTCGTAACTTCTGCTCCCCTAATTTATCCACAGAAGCCTACAATGGCATCCAGTAATGCCTTGCTGCATAATGCTGCTTCAGTGCCATTATGACCACAGTAATTTAAACACTTTCTTTAGGTATCTGTTTTTATGAATTTCAGGATTTTAGGAAACAAACCACCTCCAGGTTAGTGGAATAATAGAGTTTAAAATACATTTATTTTTCTCAAATATAATTTTTTCAGTAAATAACCATTTCCCTAATAATGCACCCTAAAATCAAATTTCTCAGTAGGCATTGTGATTTAATAGTTCATGCATTTTATATCAAGGTAGTCTTCTTTGAAATGTGTTATGAGTTCAGAGACTGCCAAGGATAATTTGTCAGTGTCACCTGCACTGGTGCATTTCCATCATTGGATTAAAGATTTGTTAATGTGTAATTGATAAAGAAAACACCAAGCAGCATTTTGCAATGATGGGTAGTGGTTTAGAATAGCATTTTATATTTTTCCTCCTGACAGGCATAAAATTTTATGGGTTTTTTAAACCACTGTGTTCATACACACAGAAATCTCATTGAGTCCTTTGATCAGCCTTTCTCAGTAACTGTGATGGTGAGTTCACAGCACCTAATCCATGTTATCAGTCAGAGTCAGTGATTTTTAAATCTATCGTCAAATTATACTCTATTTCACGACCTCTCAAAGAGAGACACAACCACCTGTGGAAAACGGGATAAGCCAACAGCACTTGTAATTGCAGGGATAGAGTTGGGTAAATTGTTTAATTCTGAGAGGATGTGCAGGTTAAACATGTTTGTTACCTGTGTTGTTTTCTTCTGGTTTTGAACATTTTAATTTATAATCAAACAAGAAGAACAGATGTAAGAGTTGTAATTTAATCATTTTATTGCTATCTTTGTATATTTTGAAGAATTAGGTATTGTACTCTTGGGAAGCCGTATTTTATGCCTAGTTGGAAAAATGAATAATGTAATAATATGCAAAATGTGAAGTTTTAGAACTTCACTACTGAGTAAGGCATATAAACTAATGATCTAGTTAAAGTCCCTTGTGCACCATAATAAATATGGACTAAATTTGTCATTATAGCTTTAGACAGAGGTTTCAGGCTACAGATTTAATTATATCCTTTTTTAATATTCATACTTCTAAACTGCATAATTCCTTTCTACTGTAAAACTGCGTGTTATATTAAAACAAACAAAAATGGCAGATTACTAAATGGATATTAATGTGGAGTCAATAAGCATTTAATTTCTGTGGAGAACACTGCAAAAAAGGAGAGTGTAAACTTTGTGTTGCTCAGATCTTTTCTTAGATGCCCATCATTTGTACAGAGAGACTGCCTCCTGTTTTAATGCCAGCTTTTGTTGCAGAGGTTAATTAGTTATTTATGGAACTCATAAAGGACACAGGGGCAATACAGAATACCTTTTGTTTGCCATTTAGAAGCAGCGATTATTGAAAAGCCTAATTTAGTCTCCATATGATACAAGAGTTAGCTGAGACTAACTAGCTCATCTCACATTCAGTCAACACTGCTTAATGGTGTCCAATTATTGATGACAATTAATAATGGCTGAATAAAATACCAGCACAGGGGAATGTTTAGTCCATTCTTCCTAACTCTGTAATATATGCTTTAGTAACTTGAATTCAAAGACTTTGTTTCCTTTACAGTATACACTTGACCTGATTCTCAGATTAGGGTCCATCTGCTTTCATATTCTTGTAGGTACATGTTAAGTAACTGGAGAGAAAAGACATATATCTAAAATGACAAATTTTATCCCATTTGTTCTCTTGGGAAAACCCTTAAATGCAACCAGAGCAATGAAGAAGTACAAGGGTAGCAACAACAAATGTGAAGATGAAAAGGAGGAAGAACAGTAACATATATTTTAATGAGAAATAAGAAAAGAAATGTAACATTCTACGGGGAAATAGAAGGAAAGTTCAAGCCAAACAATTAATTAGTCAGTATAGTTCCTAATAATTTACTTTTTGGGTTGGCTCAGCTGGGAAGAATGGGTTGCAAAGAGGCTAAAGAACTGTGTACCTCTTTGGGTAAAGTCACGGTGGATAAGTTACTCCCTTGTATAGATACTGAATAAAATATTGAAGTTGGCTGATATATTTGAGCCAGTCAGGTCCAGGGCTCAAAAATAAGTGTTTCATCTAGCACACAGAGATAGTTTTGGATGTGAAAAAGGTGTTCATGACTTTCAAATCAGCAATGAAGGTCTTTGATTTCTCACTGCCTGCCTAAGTGATCCTATTTCTTGTTTTTCCTTTGGTTGCAAATGCACTAGCTAAGGGAAACCTAACACTTTCTGAAGAATAAAACTGCTTTTGCTAAAAGAGGACAAATTCTATGGGTGATTGCAGCATATTTTTCATGTGGCTTTCAGATATGGATACTGAATGATCTTGGGTTAGTTATGCATTATTTTTTCTATTATCTAGTATTGTAATTATTATTTTTTGTCTTGCTTCTCCATACTAAAATGCTTTTATTTTATCAGAGGGCATATTAGAAACATTTTTACATATTTATACATTTTCTTATTATGCAAATTGCCAAGAGCTATCACAAAGGTGAAGGAGAGTTAAGAATAAAGGTAAGAGGACTGTTCTGGCAGACGGTCATTCTGTAGATGTACAAAGGACATATTTCGTCAGTCTCAGAACTAAAAATTTTAAAGTCATCAGAACATTTCTGTAGGGATGTCACTAGCTGCTCCTGGGATGGGCTGAAGAAAGAGGAAAAATACTGTTTTCTGGTTAATCCCTCAATGTAGTTATCCATTAAGGCTGGCTGAAATAGCTATGCTTTCAATGTAATTTTGTGAAGACAGCTTTTTCTTACTATTGAGTTATCAGTATTGGTAATTCTGCTCATGTTCCCTTGATTTTTTTTTTTAAAGAAGTGTTTTCATATTATAGGGCTAAATATTATAATCATGCAGCCACATAAAAGTGCAATCAGAAGTTCAGAAATCATTTCAGAGGGCCTAAAAATATTTTAATACACTAGTGATGTGAAAAGCTGCAAGTTTTTAATTAATGAAAACCAAGGTAATAGTCATAATCATGTTTACTGTGTCATTGCCTAATTATTGACCAAAAAGCAGGTCAATTGTGCCAGATGTTGGGTGAATACAAAGCAACACAAAGGCAGCTTCTGAGAGCTTGCAGTTTAAATACTATGAAAAAAAACTTACAACAAAAATTCTGTAATTTTGGGGGGAGTATAAAACTTAGATGTCAAGGATCCCTCCAGCATGACTATTAAAACTGCAGAGCTCTAAAAAGATCTGAATTTATCAGTCAAAGATGAAAAGTGGCATAAATTAGGGACAACAGGTGACCAGTCAGTCAGATTATAGTCTACAGTTTAAAACCTCTTCAAATTACTAATGAGCCTTTTTGAAGAGGCAACATAGCTTGCAATTTAAGAACTCCACCTTCTGTTGGTATTGCTCAACATATCAAAGCTGAAATATACATCTTTTGGCCATGTCTAGGCATTGCAGTCTCTTGGCAAAGGAGATGAATGAAATGCAATACATTGCAAAGGTGGGCTTTAGATTGACACTACCATCTGCCCATAACAAAATTGCCCCAATTGCAAAGTATGCACTTACTATCACAGCAAGTGCCAGGGAACTAGCTTGACATACAGAAGGAGGTTGTTATCCTATTAGCCCAAACGTGTGTAAAAGATATATTAATCAATCAGAAATTCTATTTAAGCATTAGAAACTGAATTTCATCTATTGTTGTCAGAGTTCCTTTCAGCTCCCTCTTGTGTATTAGCTTATGTGTCCCATTGGATATGTGTACATTCTGACAGATTTCAATATTTTTTAGTTCTTTTCTTAGATAGGAATGGACACCAAAATTTAGTATCATTTTCTTTTTCTCTTTTGTTCTCATTTATTTCTCTTGGGTTTATATCCTCTAGGGTTTGCCTAATTTTCTTTTTTTTTTTTTTTTTTCTGTTTTCTTGCATTATGTTATGTTTCTGTTGTTAGTCTATACTGTGCTGTGGTAGAATATACAAGTACAGGCCAGTTTCTATTTCATTAGGAGAATCTGTTTTCTGACATACCCCAAAATAAAGAAGGAAATATTTAAGTGCATTTCTCCTCTGTGAAAAAAAAATATTATTAATGTGTTCAGGCAGTGTTAAAACTGGTTCTGGTCTGAGATCAACATAATATTTACTATGATATTTTGTCTATCAGGTTCTATTGGTTGATACTTAAAACTTTCAATGAAAAAAATCAAACCTAACAATTTTTTAAAGAGTGACTTTGGAAGCCCTGCTGAACAGGTGTAGACTGCTGACTGTTTTCCTGACCAAGTTAAATATCTGACCAGGAAATAACTTTTAACTGCACTGAATATGGTTAAATACTGTATCAGGATTCCTCCCTGCATGACAGGTCTTTTCCAAGGTCACCTAATTAGAGTTGTTTACACCAGCCATTTGCCTCCACCTGTGCTGCTGTTGATGGTATATAAAGAGCTCTTCCTTGCATGGAACAATGTGTCAGCAAGGTAGCCACAAAAAATTGCTGAGCAAAGGCAAAGTGTCTCCAGAGCACTGACATACAGTAGAGTTACTCCAGCTTAGAGCACTTGGCATATTTTCCTAATAGCTTCATTTCCACATGGCTTTATCTGACCATAAATACCATATTCTAGAGCTGCAATGATTTTTTGGTAACTTTTGTTACTACTCTTTGCAATGAAACAGGATAAATTTCTAATTTGTGAGCTCACAAATACCTTCGTATTTAGTTAAGATGGTTGTGATGGCTCTTGCCAAGTTGTAACATTCCCAGTCTATAGTGTTTCTCCTTGGGTATCTGGGAAATAAACTATTCAATTCACAACAAACTTCTTGGGTGGATGCTCTTGTAAGCATAATAGGGTTAGCATTTTCACATTTGGGCATTTAACTTCAGGTGTATGAAGTAGGATTTTTGGGCAGACAAAAGAGTACTTTAACACAATTAAGAGCAGAAGCCTGTTTTGTGGTCTTTGCATCTTCCCTCTCTGTCCACTGATACAGCCAAGGGAACTGAGATGCCTAACTCTGACCTGATGTTAAAATATGATGTTTATATAAGTCGCTATAAATACCACTCTTCAGGCATCCTTAGGGTCTTACTGCAAAATAAGTGAGTACAAAATAATGTGCTGAGAAGTCACACTTGTGCCCACTGTAAACAAACATTTTGACCCTCAAAAGTATTTGCCTACTAAAAAATGGTCTGCCAGTGTCCTGTTTCTCAGATGACAATGACAAGCCTGAGAATTTTTCCTGACATACAAGAGATGAAGAATTTTAAATGGAAACTAGAAAGTCACTCATAAGCCTTGTTCAGATTCATCTCTCTTTTAAGAAGCCACAGATTTCAAGTCATGGGACACTGAAAGGTAGTGCTCACTTTTCACTTACAGGGCATCATCCTACATTTCATTTCAACACTGTCTTTCTCAACTGATAACTGCATGTGCAGCAGAAATCAAGGCAAATCTTGTACAAGTGTCACACAGGAGGTGCCATTTCATCATTTAGGTGGGTCCTGTTTCCTAATGTAACACTAAGTGTAACACAGCTAAATGAAAATAATGGCAGTTTTGTCCCAAAAATGTAACATGATATCAGTTTGAGTAGTGCTTTTCCCAAAGGGGGGAAGAATGCAAGAGAGAGTAGTTTCAAATGGGGGAAAATGTTCCCCTCTCAGCCGCAGTAGGCTGTCAGCTGCTGAATCTGTGTTATTTTCAATTAGGCTCATCTGATGCCTGTGTATAAAGGAGACATATGTCACTTTGCTAGAGACACTGAGATGCCTAGGTTAACAAAGCCTCCAATGCCTTTGACTTAAGAAGCAGCCAAATAGCTCAACATAATTGCATTTCTCATTTTTAAAGTATTTTTAGGTCTTGCTGTTAAAACTCTGTTCCTGATAAATTATGAGCCAGTAAGATTAAGTTTTACTAAGCTTCTCATATATACATGAAATAATGTCTTTATATGAGAAAATATCCTGCAAACAATTTTTTATGGGAGCAAATTTACTCTTTCCAGCAAACCAAGGGTTTGATAAACTGAGCCCTAAAAAAAATCAACCCTAGAAATACTCCCTTTTTAAAGTCAGAATATGCTTAAATGAGTTCACTTAGAGAGAAAATAACAACTATGTTAAAAGCTTTAACAAAGAATATATTAATTGAAAATACATGAAATTTTGTCTTCTAAAAAGTTAGTTTTGACTATTAAGTGCATATGATTTAACAAATATCGTATGTAAGCACGGCTCATTCCTGTTATTATGCTCTGTGGCATTTGTTCTGTGATGCTGCTTGAGCCCTTTTATACAGAACATCATTACATTTGGTTAAATACAATTTGATTTTTTGTGCATAACTATACTAAGTGACAGCTCTCTACAGCTTTTGTCAAGCTCATGTGAATAATGCAAGTCAGTATTCCTGGACCTTGATAAATTTCTCAAGTTATAGGGATTGAAGTGACTAGTGGCTCATCTGCACGAGTCATATGTCACCTGCTACAGATGAAAAAAGATCTTTTTCTATCTAAGGAAGAGAATTGTCCTTCTGCTTCACTGAACTGAACTTTGTGTTTAAGTTCACATTTTAACATGACTCAAGACATGGAATCTGGCAGCTTCTTTATCATTTGCCCCACATTTTGCCTTTTCCCCATACCCCAAACTGCCGTCTTTCTTCCCTCCACTAGAGCAGACGTTGTTTTCACCTTTCTAGTTTGATCAGCTTGCAAGCAGATGTTCTTATGTAATTTTTAATTAATTGATTTCTTCCTTGGAGGGTTTTGGTTTGTCTGTTTTAAGAAGATACCTTAACATAAAAATGGAAAAAAAAAAAAAAAAANAAAAAAAAATCCTCTAAACCACATGTGCTTGCTGTTTTGTGAACTTCAAAATGAAAATATAGTAAAATACTTCAGTAAAATTAAAGCAACTCTTAAATAGATTGAATACATTATGCATTATACCTACAAATATCTTAGCTAAAATGTATTGATTATGTGTGGTGTTTCTATCAATATCATTCCACCTCAGTGCCACTTCCTCCTGTCCATCCTTAGTTTTAGAGCTCCACAGTCTCATTCTCTTTCTGCTTCCAAAAGAGAGGGAGTTTGAGAAATAGGAAAATATAGAAAAAGATAGAATATCTGAAGATAGTACTTTTCTCTGCCTTCTTTCTTTCTTCCTTATTTTTTTTAAGGCTTTTAACGTTCTTTTCTTTAGTCAATATTGAAGGAATGAGACTGTAATGAGAAGTAGCATTAAGACTTTGATTTACTTAGCAGAAAGGCAAGGAACAGTTTCTGGTGTTATACAGGCCCTCAAGATAATATATTTCCCAAGCACAAAAAAAGTCTTTTCATGTCGAGGACTGTTATAGTTAGAAAAGAGAATCCTTTGTGGGTTATAATCACCTGTTGAGTCACTTGATTTGTACCAGGCCATACATACCCAAGCCACCTAAAAAAAATCATCTAACAAGTCCTTTGACATCCACTTTTCCAGGTTTGCTTCTATCAGCAATAAAGTGAGAACCCCAAGCCAGAACAGATCAGTTTACACAAATGAGCAATAACAATCATTCCCTTCCTGGAACACTGTCAAGGAGTAGCGAAGAGTGAGGACACTCCTTTCCCCTTGAAGTCCTTCTTCACACAATCTTTTCAGCTATGATTAGACATGATAAGTTGGAGGACTTTTGTGCTGGAGCATAAAATATACCTGTCATAAGTATAATTGAACATAAAGTATTATGAGACAGGAGAGCTCCATTCTCTGAGAGAATGAAGTATTTCCAACACAGAAGCTATGGCTCTCTGGACGTAAAGAAGCTAAAATGTTTCAGTCCCTAACTAAAATACTTATAAACATTGTGTTTCTAAAATCCTTTTAGAAATCCCATCAGTAAACATAAACACTCTAGAATATATACCTTAACTGCATTTTTCTCCTTCTGCACCTTTAAAGTATATAACCTTTTGTTTAGTTAAACTGTGTTGAATTGCTCTGTTGCTGCTGAGGAAATGTATTTATCTTTCTTGAAATATGTGTTGCATAGTTACCTTTCATGCCAGAAGGGAGTAAGTAAAAGGTAACTGATTGTTTAGCAGCTGATGTGACAGAGAGGAGACACTGGGTCAGAGAGGACTGATCCTACATGAACTGGCAGAGGGAAGGTGTATTAGCTGTGTTTGGTTTTGTGAGGCTTTGTAGGAGAAATGCACTATGTATGTTGTACTACAAAATTAGTGAGATGTGATAACTTTCACCATATAATACACATTTATAGAGTAGGCAGTAAAGAGAGCTGTGGACTTTATATGTAAAGAAAGAACATAACAAAGAAAGTTATGTTGGTAGGATCACAGGGTAATTCAGATAGAAAGGAGATCTCTGGCTGACCCTCAAATTAGGGTCAAGTATGAGATCACACCAGATTATTTGATGTTTCATCTGTCCTGTCTTGAGAACATCATATATCACATCTTGAGATGCCCTTAAACACACTTAATTAACAATAATGAAAAATGTATTTATTTTTCTTTGCAAAAAAGTCTTTGGCTCATATAACACACTTCATTGCTGCTCCCCAGAACCAGCATTCTCTCTCAGAGTTTAGAAAAAAAATTTTGGTAGGTCAATCCTTCTATTCCATAAGCATATTTTATAAAAACCCTGAGAAGGGAATTCAGTTTGCAAAATGTTTTGTGCTATCTGTGCACGTTCTGGACTAAGTAAGTTTCTGATTAGCTCTGAGCTCCATTGGCAACTTTCAAATTTTTTCCAAACCTCCCCATGATCTAGGAGGTTTGGATCCAATAGCACAGATTTGGGACAGTCTATAATTCTGATATTGCAAATATGCTTCAGGCTCTGTAGCCTTTACAGTCTTTTGAATATAACTGAATTACTGATTTTATTATCTAATCACTTAGAGAAAACTAATTGAAATACAGCCCTAAATATGGACTTCATTTTTGCTACCGCATTTCGACAGTGATTTTTCATTCTAATCTAGCAATCTAATAGTTCTGGTGAGCCAATGCTGGGCATATTTAAAATTAGTCCTGTTGTTTTTTTATTTGTTGTACTGTTGAAAATATAGTGACAAAACTGGGTGAGAGTTTAAGGCAGCAGCCAATGTTTTAAAAGCAACAAAAAAGAGACAAAAAAAGTTAGGGTGGGATGCAGAAAAGCACCTTGGAGGAAATACTTTCATTTTTGCCAATTACCAGAATCTGCACTTAATTTCCAAGCCTTTCTGGTCCTATTAAATACCAGACAAACAACACAGATACTGCTGGAGCAGCATTGGTTATTTTGCAATGCTTGGCTGTGTGAAAAGCAGACAGGCTGAGGTTATAAGAACTGTTTAAGATTTGAAATATTTTTGTTCAGAAATCTGACATGATTTTCTAGTTGTGACAACTGGTTTGACAATGACCAGTGATTTAGGTCTACCTGTAATAAGTGAATTAATCTGAGTTAAAACATAGTGATCTGTCATGTTTAGAGATACCTCAACAGCTGGCTGACTTGTCCTCTGTCAAGATAGTTTGTCCTGTGCAAATCTTCTGTCAAGTACAGAAAAGAACTGTTGAGAGAAAATTACATGGCAGTTTCAGAGTTAGTGATGAATTTTTCTCCCAACATGCCAGCTGTGCCAGCAACACTATTTTTTGTGGCATTAATCAAATATCTTGCCTGGAGCACCTTCTCTTTTCCAAAGGCTAGAAGATGAATCTGTCAAAAAGTTCGCTGGGATTTGCCAAGAGCTTTTCCTAAGCTCAGGTACTACCAGTCCATGCACCTCGAAAGTTTGAATAATGCTTTTAGGGGTCTTGTTCTGAAATTAAAAGTCCTGTGGTATACTTCTACTATATACATTAATTCAAAGCCATTGTTACAGTGAACATGATGAAATTAAGGAGTTTGCCATAAGGCAAAGTGCTCAAGTACTCCACTTGCTGCCTTACATCCCTGTGTTTATTTTTAGTTATAGTTCTGCAATTAGCAAAGTACAAGAACAATGGAAGGCCACAGTGATCCAGCCACTTTTTCTGCAGATGGAGGAAATTGAGACAAGGCTGACAAATACAAATATGTATTCTATTCTTCTATCAATATATTGCATATTTTCATTAAAATTATAAACTATAGGAAATTCCAGATTACAGATTTTCATAAATGAAATTAATTTTGTTTCAAGTGACACAGAATAGAAGTGTATTTCTATCATTCCCCATCATTTTACTACTGAAATTTGAATTAAAAATGAATTAAAATATATGAACATTGAGCACAAACGCAGCAAATAAGAGAAATTATAGATTCCTACTCAAGGGAGATGACAAATATCCTTTTGCATTTATGTGCATGGATACCATTACATATGCTTAGTGACATCAAAGGCTAAATGATTTCATGGCTTAAAGGCTGACAACAAAGTTGAGTTTAGTCAGCACTCAAAACCAGCAAAACAGAGACATATAGCACCAACAGTAGGTAGAATATTGAACTCCTTCATGTAGGCACATGGAGAGAAAAGGTTAAAGAATTCTTCTGATTTTCTGAGCAGTGCTGAGACGTTAAAGAGGTGCATTCAGCTTAATAACTGAAGTATCCTTCACTGGAGAAAGACCATGCTTTGTGATTGCATCTAGTTCCTGAGATTGCTTTCCTTTTCCCACTTCCATTGGTTCTCCTATTCATAGATTGGCATTCACATTACTCCTTTTCTTCCAGATAGCTCTTACAGATACTGAAACATGTATTTTGCATGGGATATAAGAAGAAGAAGTAGAATCAATTTAGTATAACTCCTGGAGGAGACCTCATGTAGATTAATCATCTCTCTGGTTATGTCAAAGGCCTCTAATAAATGTAATGGCTAAAGCATGGCCCTGGACTCTGCTGCACAGCCCTTGTGGGGGAGGTCATTCATCAGCAAGCCAACGTCATCCCTTCGTCACCCCAAGGTCTGAAATCAGATGTGAAAGGACCTAGGCTGTGCTGTCTTTATCTGATTATCACTCATTTGCACAAGGAGTTTGAAGAGGCATTGGCCTTGGTTAACAAGACTTTTCAAACTCTTCTGTGCTCCTGATTTTATTAATCCCAGCCAGAGCCCCTGGAAGGACTTTTGAGACTGTTTTTCAGTCATGACACCTTGAACATCATAAAGCCTTTCAAGTACATTGTCAATACTTTAGTTTCAACAAATGAGTTCTAAGGGGATTTTGATTCCACTTCCTCCCTAAAATGAAAACTGGACATAGGAAGCATTATGCATCTCTGAGGAAAGTACTTATTTAAAAATGGAACTTTCTTCAGAATTTGAATTTGTAAACTTTCTCCTGCGAAAAGTATGGCAATTTTAGAGGCGCATGGAAATAATGTTTAAAAGATAAACAAAATTAAAAAGCACAGACTGCAATTGTATTTTCATGCTCTGCATGATAATGACTGCAGCCTTATTACATATTGAGGAAAGCTCACCTGCTGTTTTAAAAGCTGGCAACATAGACTTTATCCAAAATACAAAAACTACACAGGTATTTTACTATATCAATTCCTAACATATTTTGAAATGTTGAAAATGTTTGAAATTTTGAAAATCTTCTGTGTTCATAACCACTTGTAAATTATACCATTTGTTTCTTTAACATATTAAAATTTGTTTCTTTAACAAATTATAATCTCAAATCATTATTATTAGCATTGATAATAAAACTCCAATCACCAAAATGGATAGCTGCCCACATTCCTAATCAGATCCATTTGTTTTCTGATACCTGAATATTTGTGTTGATTTGCCTAACTTTATATCTCATTAGCAAAGGCATTTGCAAGAGTACAACTAATACCTGAGAAATATTTACATATTACTTCATTATTTTGAATATGTTCAGAATATGCATGAAAGAGAGCAACTCCACAGCAATATCAAAGGTTACTGTGATTGAAGTTACTTTACAGTAATTCAAACAGTTTATACAAGGCATTAAAAGAGGGAATTAATTATTTTAGATAGACTGCAATGCTAGAACTACTGTGCTGGGTAATATTTGACATGTCTGTCTGCCAGCCTTCCTGTCTTTCTACCTGTCTTTTCTCAAGTATTTCTGTCTGCAGAAGTACTTTTAAAATTGCATCAAAGAAATAGAGTGAGAGGTTTCTTAAATCATGCTATTGGATATCCAAAAAGGTATATTATTTTGGATGTGGTGTATTTTACAATTTGACAAGTTGGAACTTTGTAAACTGACAATTGGGCATAGACGAAGGTATCCATTTATCTCGTATATGTCTTGTTGAGGCAAAGCTGTCAGACAAAATCTTATCACATGGTGCCCCATTTGTTTTCTGTAGTGATTTATGATGGTTTTGAAAAGGTCTTGTGATCCCATAGGCTGCCACGATTCTCTGACTCTTCTCTGTCAATGGATCAGATTTTTGACATTTTCTGAGAGCATTCAGAAAAGATTTGATAAATCAGCTTGTGGTGTTTATTTTAATTGATCTGAAGCCCATTCCTTCAAGAATTCATCAAACACTGTGACAGGGTCTGGGTGTGCTGCAGTGAAATGAAAGAACTGGGTTGGCCATGCTTCTGTGATGGTGATATAGATATTTTGTTGAAAGTTTATGCTCACAGACGAGAAGATGCCATAACTAATTTAGAATGCTGTAAATCTTTTGACGCAAATTCTAATTCATAAATCTCATCCATCACATGTGATTCATGAAACGATAGACAACCCTTGATGAGAAGGTACTTTTGTGTTCCAAGTTCTTTACATTTTTTTCCTCTTCAGAAATAAATCGCTCCAAAACAACAAAGATCTGTTATGAAAGTGGCACTGTAAAGGTCTCTCATTCTCTTTGCATCTGTTCTTCTTCTCAAAAAGGATAACATTTCTTCTCTTTAAGATGCAAATGGATAAAACTGTGTGTGTGCATGCCCTTCACTTTACAACAGGGAGAAAAATGTAACTGATTGCAGTGGTTCTGGTTGAGGAGTCATCACATTTGGCTGGTATAACCTGGGTCTCTTTTCTTCTCTCACAGGAACCTCCATCTGTTGAAAACATCACCACAAACACCTGTCCTGATCAACCACAGTCAGTGTCTTTGATCTCTTCACTCATTCCTGTTGCGCTTGCTTGGTAAACCTGTAAGAAGACCATTGCAGGATCTGAGCCTCTCTCTTATCAGCCAATCCACTCTTTTTCCTTCTACATTGAGGCATTGCTGCTGAGTGGTGGCTGTGGATGGTCAAGGAGGGAATTTGTGGTGGTGTATTTGAGCTCTCTAATTAAGGGAAAGGAGCATGGGATGACTGATAAGCAGGCTGGCCTATCAGGCAATGAATGATAATAAAGAAATAAACAAATGTCGCTCAGCAATGTTGCCAAGAAAACTGCTGAGGACTGGTATCAATCAATGTCTGTTTATCTGTCTAGGACTCTGTCTTCAGATATAAAGCTTAGGTAACACCAGACATTATTAGAATAATAAAATAACAAAATCAAGCATTCTAAACTTAGGTGATCTTAGAGTCAAGTTTGCCTGTGCAATATTTATTTGCCATCCTTCTGAATACACATTTTGAAATTCTTCCTCAGTGTTGTACTTGTGGTAGAACCAAACAGAGAATTGAGTGAGCAATTATTCATTGTCCTTAGTTCAGGTACAGAACCCAGTTGACCACACACTCTTTTCTTGCAATAACCTGTTTCATTTGCATTTTAACTTCTGTGTGGAGTGAGGCTAGTGCCTCGTTTCAAAATGACAAATCACTACTTCTCTGCTTTGCTTGCTTACTCAGTAGTGCTAGGTATGTGGACTGTGAAAGTCATCAAGTTTTTGCTCAACACAGTTTACAAGATGATACTGGAGGATCTTTAATGCAGATTTTAATGCTGAGTCTTAACTGAGTTCTTGAGAGTATGCGCAAATGGCAGTTTTGAACATCTTATAACTCAGTTCCATATTCATTTGAAGAGATAAAATATGCTTTTCTCAAAGGAAGACATACACATCTTTGAAGATCCCGTTCCAGAGGAATAAAGTTGGCTCTCTTCAGTGAAACAATTAGTATTTTATGAATACATATTCTTGTATCAGTAAGTCTACTTCTCCTTGCTATTTTCTTCAAGTCTTTCAAAACAGCTAAGGCAGAAGGAAACAAAAATCAAAGAAAATGCAGCCCAAAGAACTGACCGAATGACTTTTTGTGGGATACTTACTTAATGGCCAAGATGGCAATAAGTAACAAACACAACTGAAGAATAGAATCTAAAGTGTTGACCACCCACTCAGTGCAGAGCTTTGTAGGTTACTAATTCCTTTTTGTCTTTAATTGCAGACCTCACTGTTGGTTACTGGGAAGATCAATAGTAGCTTTCTCCTGCCTTACATTGGGTCAAGCAATTTAGACTTATTTTTTGCTGGAAACTTTCTGTGTTTATTTCCCCTACCTATGGTTTCTTTTGCATATGCTTCGGCAAAGTTTTCTCTTTTAACATGATTTTGGGTAGACCTGCAAAGCCATTTTGAAGACTCTTTCTTTAAGCTGAGAGAGGAGCTATCAGCATGGCATGTTTTTCAATGCAGTGTGCTGCTCCTCCACACAAAGAAGAAATGCTTAAATTTTCTGCAACCCTGTGGTGTCCAGATGCCATCAAACAGGGAAGACTGAGGGCAAGTAGGCATAATTCAAGGTGAGGGATTGAACATTAACAGTCTATGCTTTTCTTTTCCTCACACTTCTGTGTCTTCCATCCTATCTCTCTTTGCCTCTCATTATCATCTTTTTCCTTTAGGATAACAGTAGCATGAAAGCAGTTGTCTGTGTGCCTGATTCTCAGCCATGTCATTCCATAGGCATCTTTCTTCAAAGAGACACTGAAACCCTAACTTAATCTGGTATTAGGCCAACACTTAGCAGACAGATTCAACTTTCATAGAAAATTGTTTAAAGATATGCTGGACTCTCTAAGAGGGCAATTTTTAAAAGCACTGATGTCTTTTAGCACAGTCTTCAAAAGTCCAGCACACTGCCAACAGGTGAAGTTTTCCAGTATGTCTGTAATTCAAGGTTTTAATAAAATACTTTTTTATTTGAACAGCTGCCAATCTAATCAGGTGATAATGAACTTGATGTTTAGCTGTGAGCTGAAGTAAGAAAGTAAGAGAGCTCTCAAAGTCTGCAATAGCCGCATCAGCAGATTTTTCAGTGTTACTTCTCCATCAAAGAAGCAAATTTTTTGGAATGTAAATGAATAGCAGAATTAGCCAGTTTTTCAAATTTTCCCAATGGTGTTTGAACTTCCGATCTCAGGGAGTTTTCACTCAAGATGGATGAAAAAGAAATATGCTTTGACCATTGTTAATTTTTAATGTCCAACAATGTTCTCTGTTTCCTGCCACCAACACTACCAAAATATCAAGTGGCTTTCACTCTTCCCAAATATTTTCTTTTCTAAGTCATCATTGTAAATAAGTAACATCTAATAAAATGCATTCGGAAGTAAGCAGAACTGCCAATCATACAGAAAAAAAGAAAAATACTTTAATGTTGACATTAGCAATTAGAGTTATGCCATCCCCACTTAATTTGTGGGTTTAGATCTTATGTAGGAAGGAAGGAAGGAAAGTGATTTTATAAACTATTCAATAAAGGTTAATTCAAAAAATATCATATTCAAGTCCTCTTTTTCTTCTGTTTGTGTGTACCATCTCTTTAATGTCATTTATGGGAATATAGAACTCTACGTTTAGCTAGTATGAGTTTTCATGGCTGTTTTGAAACCAATGAAGCTAGACCAATTTACTCCAGTTGGAGTCTGCTACTTTATAAAGAAAACATAGATTACTCTGGTTTCATATTAGAAAAGTGGTTTTGTAGACATTTTAAAACAATGGGCAGTTCTCAGTTGTTTGTTTTTTTGGTCTACAGAACAGCCACTGGTAAGTCTCATCAAATGATGTTTCTCAATACAGCAGCCCTGCAGTTTATATTAAAGGAAGACATCAGGTTGTGCTAAGTGAGTTAAGAAAGCATATCGTTGCTAATTAATTTATTTTCCATATTGGCCTGCATTCTCTACAGATGCTTTCATCCAACCTGAAAGGTACCATGGCAGGCAGGTGTTACAACAATCTTAGCCCAGAGGTATCCAAGTCTTTTCACCTGGCAGCATTCCAGCTACAGACTGGAGCTAGCTTTTGGAGAAGTTGTCAGTGAGATGGATTGCATTCTGGAATTTCCATTGATTAATTATCCTCCAATTCTTCACCATAGGCAACATCCTGAGTTTTGAGACTATGCATGAAAACTTATTGCACTCGTGTTCATCAGTTTAAAGCGCTCTGGGATTTTGATAGGTTGTATCTTACAGAAAGGGAGATAGATGTGATTAGACATAGCTGTGCTCCTGTGCTTCTTCACAGACTAAAGAAAACAGAGAAAACCATCCAGGCATGGGTTTCTTACCAAATTTGCCTCTAGCTTCTGTAATTGCCAACAGTCAAGTAAGTGGTTTTACTTCAAGAACAGTTCACAGAGTTACAGCTGGTTGCTCTGCTAGGAAACAGTTTATTCTTGATGTTTCATGAAGAGATAAAGCATTCAAGTTTTACTTTCCTGTATACAAAGATTAACACTGCTTGGTGTAAAGGAATAAGACAATTCTTTTTATTAAATTTATGCTATTGCTTACAAACATAAATATGGTAAGATTCAGAGAGAAAGGCCACTCCGTTTGTACATTTACCATTATAACCCTGCTAAAAGATATTTATTTCAACAAACACTTGTAAAAATCTCTTTCTAACTTAAATCTTAGGTCTTAAATGAGTGGAGCAGTAGACTAACCAGCTTAATAAAAGTGAGAGATGATACGCAACTAATGGACAGGGCATTTCAACCAGGTGTTATCAAATCATTCATTGCACTAAGTGCACTCTCAAGTTCTGTTGTAAAAACAATTAAAGTACTGATGGCAGGCTTAAGTTACTTCAAATCATTTGGCAGAATTGATCCACAATTATCTTTGTAATCCCTGAAGCCCCAAACACTAAGTCCTCCATCCACTTTATATTTCCTACACACAGTTCTCAACGTGTCAGCAGCCATGCTCAATATCCATTGGCACCAGCAACTTCATTGGACCTAAGAATTCCCAACTCTAAATATGCTTGTGCTCTGAATACTCAAGTTCAAGTGTATGAAACACCTGTATGACAATATACCTATCAACTTTCAAAGAGTTTGTCATTTTTAATCATGTTTGCTTGTGTATATGAATGTGTGTGATTAAAGAGTAAGTGAGACATTAATTTAGATGTTCTCTGTGGACACTTATTTATGATTGGAAAGGGTGTTTTCTTCTGTTTAGCGACAGAAGGCTTGTAGTTATTCTGCTTTTTAGAAAATATTATGGTTATTTCTAATATGAATCTCAAAAAGAAATGGAAAAATGCCTGTAGTGGAGTTTTTGTATGGCTTCTCCAAAATGTAACAAAGACATTATCATATCTGATGGGTTATTCATATGGCATGGCACCTTTCCTCTGGCAGTTTAGAAATGCAACTCCCCTTGGTAGGGAAAACGTCAGTCCAAATGATTAGAGTTTAGCAGAGTAAATGTACAGGAGCACAAAACTGAACAATGGAAAATGTTACCCTGAATTAGAGGCAGTGATTTTTCTTATACCCGTAATAATTTGGAGATTTGTGCTTCTCACATAATCATTGTAAAACCTAGAAGCCAAATTTTCTCCTGTGGCTCTGACACAAAGGAAGAGGCATGAGAACAGGAGAAGAAATTTTGCATGACTTTTGCCCTGTGGATGTTAGACCAGAATGTGCCCACAGCAGGTAATAATCAAAGAGATTCCAGATGAAATTTTGAGCCATGAAGTTAAACCACAATAGTCCCACTGGAGACTTCACTGCGGAAATCTCGGGCTGAATTTTTTTTTTCTCATGCAGTCCCTGTGCAATGTAAGCAGAAGAAAGCGGGTCCAAGAACACCCCTATTTTTTGCAGGATTAATGGGGGCATCAATTTCACTGTCAGTAGCTTTATGTTTCAGATAGACCCTCAGATAGAAAGGATTTTTGATTGCCTTCCTACTCTTAAACCTTATCCCCCCACTTGTTTAGTCTCCCCAGTTCAGGCATTGGGTATCAATGTGCTTTTGTTTGTTTTAATGCCAACATATTGAACCATTAGAACAGAAGGCACCACTTAGTCCATTACGCAGTCAATTTTCAGTTTAAATACCATTCTTGTAGGCTCATAAGGGATTAGAATTGGTTTGAGCGGTGCAGTGAGCTTTTTTTGTCTCTATTGCACAAAACAGGGAGTTATTCTGTCTCCTTGATAATAAGTTGCTCAGTGTAAGGGAAGAAAACAGAATTTCAGTTATTGAATATTTAATTCTGGACAGCAGTTTAATCAGAAGTGGGATTTGGGCAATTGCTCTAGCCCCCACCTAACATACTACAGTTTCAGTTCTTAGTATTGCTTAATTATCCCATTGAGATGTTTGAGGAGCAACTAGTAGTAAATGAACTTGGCAAATCAGCTATTACCCAAGTAATGAAATACAAATACATATGTTTGACAATTCTGCAGGGAAATTGTTCGAGCTAAGATTCTCCATGGATCGCATTGGCCAAGAGAGAAAAAGCAGGTGTTATTATCAAAATTTGTATACAAACAATTTGTGTAGAGTTTTAAAATAATGTGAAGCTTTTTTCCCCTTCAGCTAATTCCAAGCATGTTGGAGAGCACTGATTGTCAAATAATGAATCTGTACCAGCTGTGGGTTCACACAGTGACGTAGTTCTAAATATTCAAGGATTTTACGTTATATCTAAGGATGCGTATCAACTTTGCATCTAACCTTAAACAAAAGAGAGTTCAGCTCTACTGAGGAAATTGATTTTATTCAGCAGCAAGGCAAGGGAAATTAGTACATTCAATATTTGTAGAAAGAAAATAGCAAAGCCCACAAGTCTGGGTGGTTTGAGATTGTTCTTTGTTTTAGTAATTATACCTTTATATGTTAGATCTCATATTTGCACTTTCAGAAGTATTCTAAATGGTTTATGCATCAATCATGTCCTGGACCTGCTGGATTTCTACACAATTTTACGATGAACTTACAGCCAAAAAAATTCAAAGTGAAACTGAATTCTAACTTTACTGCTGTCGCTCTCTCGTTCTGTCTGTCTGGGACATTAGAACAATTTAATTAGTAACCAAATGTCAGTTGCCTCTAGTTCATTTGCATGATATCTCAATGTGCTAATTTCTCAAATTAGCATAATTTATTATTTAAGCTGTCTTTGATTTCAGGGACAGAGTTGTTTGAGTTATTTCATCTGAGGCCTGTTATTCATATGCAAGAGGACACAAATAGGAATACTTTGTCGGGATGCATTTACTCATGTTTACTGTAGAATGATAAGCCAATATTAAGCTAGGAAAGCCTCTCCAAGCCTCACAGATCTCCATTTTGCCATTAGCTGTACCAGTTTAAACAGTGAGCTTCAAGAAATATCGACAGGTCAAGTACAGCAGAGAAGAGTGTGTGTCCCAGTGGCCTTTACACTGACAGTTTCTCCCACATTAAAGAGTTAACTAGCAGCCTACCAGCTCAGAGTGGAAGCTAATGAATGAAATGGAGATTGATATAGACTCTCTTTGGAGGTGCATCGATCTGTATCTTCTGAACTCAGCTTAGGAATTCTGCAGGCAGCATTGCATGAGTAACCCTGGCATGGTGCCCATTAGCAAATAACTCTTTTAATGCTTGTCTTCAATTGATTCACTTGTTGTACTGACTACTATGTAGTACTGCAAACTTTCTTGTATTTTGCCACTGTAGTAACAAGTTATGTAAAGGAATTTCGTTTTGGAAGCAACTTTCTTCATTCTGCTTCTTTCCTTCTCGTGCTCCCTGTGTCTTATCCAGATAGCATCATGTAATTATTCAGCTGAGATGGGTACTGCCTCATACACCCCAAAATTTCAAATTTCAGTAGTTTTATAAGTCATATCATTGTACCATCTAAGCTGATATTTCAGTCAGAGCAAACAAAAGTAATATGCTCTTAAATGTGAAGTATTTTCATTTATTGCTTTAAATTGACACCAAATTATACAAGTGTATGTAGGAAGCTTTTTTTCCTTCTTCTGTGGTCTCAAGCATGGAATTCACCTACAAAGACAAGTCTCAGCAGGAAGGCCTTCTGTATTTTCTGCTTTGCAGGTCAGGAAAGGTCTCTCTCTATTGAACAGCAGAGAGAGAATTAACCCCTCAGCTCCAGCTGTCTGAAGAGCAGTCCCCTGGTCCAAGTCTAAGTCTAAATTACTGTGTAGTCACAGAGAGGACAATTCACTCCTCTTGTCTTGAGCACCAGGGAATAGCTGTCTCTAGTGTCTCTCCACCACATGTACAACTAGACTCGACTACCTGTCATTTTATGATATGAAATTTAAAAAATACCTGTAGATTGAATGCCTAACCCTATAAAAAAAATTATGTATGCAAACAATCTAGTATGAACAACCAGAAATTATGACCTAGTATTGCCAAAGCAAAGAAATGTCGAAAAGTTACACAACCCACAAAATCTCAGTAGGGGCTTTTGGCTGTAGACTTCATCACACAGAAAATTCTGATCTGCCTCATAGCTCTCCACATTTGCTGTATGTAGATAGCCATTTTCAAAGCATAAAATTATAAAACTAATAACTCTAAAAAGTTAGAAGCATTCAGAGGTGAATTTTCTGTCGGCAACTGAATTGTCATTAGGACAGGTAGACAGAAAAGTTTAAAACACATTTAAGAATAAACTACATTGTTCCATCTGTTCTCTTTTTCTGTCAAAAGTTTTCTGCCTGTCTTTTGTTTGTCTTTGCCCACTTTTGTTTTTCTGCCTACTGTGTAGGCAGAGAGATCTTTTCATAGTAAAATAATTATTTTGATTATAGGCTTAAATCAAGAATCTTTAAATCAAGGGGGAACTAGATGTTAAACTATTTGTATCATTTAAATATTTTTTGTATTGAAAATAAAAACAAATTATGTAAGAATTTAAAATTATATAATGAGATTTTTTAATAGAAAATTTTTGATAATTTATCATTGTTATTTTGATGGCTTTTCATTATTGACAGCAGTAATTGTCAGGCTGGTTTTTTTCTTAATCATCTGTATCTTCTGACAGTCTCTTGATTATATGTCTACTAATTTTGCTAGCTTAGGAAGTATTAAGTAAAAACCATATTCTTGCAATCTAACAACATAATTTATTACAGTGATTATTGTTTAATTTCATTCCTGGAACTGCCTATTTTGATTAAGATGCTGACATTATAAAGAAGTCAGGAAAATTTAATTCATATAAAAAGTACAGGTATTCTTGATCGTTTTAATTAAACTCATACCTTATAGTAAAATGTGCTTTAATTTTACTCCTTATGCTTATAACTCCATTTTGAAGAGTTTTGGGAAATTGTTCCTGACTTACACCAAGGCAGATGAGAATCAGAATGAGGTCTGATGCCAGCATATTTCTTAAGATGGAAGCAAAAGGGTATTTATAAGTAGTTTTTGCTTTCTGAATCTAATGGATTGTCAGGCATGCCTGACATTATTCTATAGGCAAGGCCACAGAAAATCAATACATCTTAGGCAAGGTTTAATTTATTTGTAGGTTCTTACAACTAATGACTTTCCTTTTCTTGAATTTTGTTTGTTGATTTTCTTTATAGCTTTTGCTCCCATGAATTGCTACACTTTTATCCTCTCAATGTAACACAAACCATAAGAACTCTGATGTCATCATAGTTTTTTGTAAAAGACTAGGTCCATGAATGAACAAAACTGGAAACTGTGCCTTAAAAGAATTTGCACAATGGAATCAAGCTTTCTGACTCTCACCTTGGACAACACGATATATTTTCTATTATTAATTTTTTTTTATTTTACAGCAGCACCAGCAGCCTCCAATGTCTTGGGCATCTTCAAACCAGACACTATATATAGTTGTGGTGTAACAGAAAATCTCTCCTGTGATTTTATCATCTGAATGGAATAAAGAGAAGTAGTATGAAGGAAAGTAATGAGGTCATTTTTCATAAGGAAATGAGTAACAGAGAAATGAAGCAAAATACCCAAAACTATGTAAAAACATTGCAGTTTAGAAATTATTTGTAATTGCTCAGGATATAAAAAATTTTTAGTCCTATACTGGGTGGTTTTCTGTTGAGAATAGTTTCAAGTGCACAGCAATTCATGCGTGCCCGTTCTGTAAATAGCACTGCAGTAAAGCTAGCTGTCATGTGCTGGATGCTATTGGCCAGAGTGAAATGTGAAAAGGAGAATACTTTTTGCAAGAACTCTTCACTGAAAATGTAGATGGGGGTTGCTTTTTTGTTATACTGGGAAAGGTTGTTTTTAATTTAGCAAAAAACCTCTCTGGCTCTACTGTAATTTAGTGTATTACAAGATCCATTTCTTTCACGTAGTTATTCCCATCTTTTCTTGCATGCTTAGTATACTGCAATTCAGGGCATTAACTCCAGCACCATTTCAGTTAGTCAACATTAACAAACAAATAAGCTGCTCTCAGACCTAAATGGGATTTTAACTTGTTCTATAGAATCATAAACGCTTGTGACTGCATGGCCAACTTCTAACAAAACTTTGTAACTAGGAATCACTATATCACTGTCTTTCCTACCAACACAAAGACATCTCAGCACAGAAGTAGAACTGTGAAAGACACAGTTGAGGAAGTAGAGAGTGTATGACAGGGAGATCAGGCATTTCAAAGTGATTCTTTACACAGGCAATAGATATGGTAAATGTATGGTGTTTGTTAGGATTCTTCTGAAAGCCATGTGTACAGATATATTTTACAGTCATGTAATTGTCCTAAACCCATGGAAGGGAATACAATTATTTCTAGTATTATTTTTCACCACACTGGTTGCACTAAAGAAGCCATATTTAATTAATATCTTATAGTTATTTGACTTTTTTTTAAAGGCAGTGTTAACCATTTAAACTTGGTCTAGTTCTAGTTGTTCAGCCAAAGTTGTACCTGATCTCTGACCCAGGAAACCAGAGTAAAGGCATGTTGGAGGGAAGATTTTCCCTTGGTTAAGCAGGTTTGGGTCAGAGAACACCTAAACAAACTGGACATCCACAAGTCCATGGGCCCTGATGGGAAGCATCCACAAGCACTGAAGGAGCTGGTGGACACCATAGCAAGGTTGCTCACAATCAACTTTGAGAGGTCATAGAGGCACCTGAGGACTGAAAGAAAGCAAATGCTACTCCAGTCTTCAAAAAGGGCAAGGAGGAGGACCCAGGGAACTACCAGCCAGTCTGCCTCACCTCAATCCCTGGAAAGCTTATGAAGTATCTCATTCTGGAGACATCCACCTGGATGCCAAGAAGGAGATCAGGAGTAGTCAGCATGGATTCACTAAAGGTAAATCATGCTTGTCCAACCTCACTGATTTCTGTGATGAACAAACTACCTGGATGGATGAGGGGAGGTCAGTGGAATTTGTCTACCTTGGTTTCAGCAAGGCTTCTGACACTGTTTCTCACAACATACTCACAGGCAAACTCAGGGTGTGAGGGCTGGATGAGTGGACAGAGAGGTGAATGGCAGATCCCAGAGGGTCATAAACAGTGGCACAGGGTCCAGTTGGAGGCCTGTCACTGCTGGTGTCCCCCACAGCTCAATACTGGGTCCAGTACTGTTTAACTTCTCCATAAATGACTTGGATGAAGGGGAGATGCCTCCTCAGCAAGTTCACTGATGACAGGAAGCTGGGAGGAGTGGCCAACACCCCCAAGTGCTGTGCAGCCCTCAGAAGGACTTTGACAGGTGGGAGGGATGGGCAGAGAGGAACCACCCAAAATTCAGCAAAAGCAAATGCAGGGTCCTGGAATAACCCCAGGCACCAGTACAGGCTGGGGGCTGAGCTGCTGCAAAGCAGCTCTGAGGAGAAGACGTGGGGTTCATGGTGGACAACAAGCCACCCATGAGCCAGAAGTGCCCTTGGGGCCAAGAAGGCCAGTGGGATCCTGGGGTGCACTGGGAAGAGCATTGCTGGCAGATCAAAGGAGGTGATCCTACTCCTCCACTCTGCCCTGGTGAGACCACAGCTGGAGTGCTGTGTACAGTTCTGGGCTGCTCAGGACAGGAGAGACATGGAGCTCCTGGAGCAGGTCCAGCAGAGGCTACAAAGATGATTGAAGGACTGGAGCACCTCTCTTACAAGAACAGGCAGAGAGAGTTGAGCCTGTTCAACCTTGAGAAAAGGCAACTGGGAGGGGTCCTCATTAATCTGTATAAATATCTAGAGGGAGAGTGTAAAGAGGATGGAGCCAGGTTCTTCTTGGTGGTGCCACTCAGTAGGACAAGAGAAAATTGGCAGAAACTGAGGCTCAGGAAATTCCACCTCTCTGCTGTGTGAGTCACCATGCACTGGGGCAGATTGCTCAGAGAGTGGTGGAGTCTCCCCCACTGGAGATCTGTCTGGACACAATCCTGTGCCATGTGTTCTAGGACAACCCTGCTTCAGCAGGGAGGTTGGACCAGGCAACCCACTGTGGTCCTTTCCAACATTACCCCTTCTGTGATTCTTTGATCTGAAAAAAAATCAGATATATAGACAAAGACAAATTACTGAAACATATACACAAAAGGCAGTTTATATGTGTCTCACATTACTTGCTGTAGGATAGGCCTCTAAGATTATAACTCCAGTATTTTGGGTTATGTCTTTTCCTGATTTAGTTGTACCTACCTATGTTTTTCTGTATATGCTTATGTCAAGAGTAAATAGAAATTGCAGAAAATCTCTTACTTTTATCCAATATACCTATGTAAATCAGTCAGGGTATTCTACATAATGCCTTCATATGTTTTTGAAATAGCATATTTTAACTGAAATTTTGCCATGTTTGATCTTTACCTAGAGTTCAAACATGAAAGCAAATTTCTTCACAGCTACTATTTACTTGCTCAATAGCAGGGGAAAATAAGAACTTTTCATCTGTTGTCAGTAAATTATTAAAACTTTCAACTTAAGAAAATCATCTTGATAACCTTGCTAATCAATGTAATAACTTTAGTAGTCTAAATTTCATGCTTTTAAATCTTACTCTCAAACAGTCTCTGGCTGTACAGCAATGGCTGTAACTTCATGCAGCTGTAAGCCTCTCATCAGCAGAGCCTTACAGAGTGGAAACAAGGAAGGGCACAGGAGGAGCTTTATTAGCCTCATTTGGGAAATGGCTATATCTTCTCTCTTCGTCCTCTCTGAAATTTGAGACACTTATACTTGTCCAGTACCTTAAATTACTTGTTCTGATCTATAAGCATTAGTCAGCATGGGCCATTTTTATTCTAACACTCTGAGTTTGACATCTTTTCCCAAATCCACCTGATTCTTCTCATCCTGCCACTGCAACACAGAACATCACATGGTGAGTGGATGCAGTCTCTCCTTCCTTCTTATGCTGTCGTGGCTCATGAGCTATCTTAGATCTTTTGATTACCTTTTATTCTGACAGCTCATTGCATTAAGCCTCATGTTTGCACTGGACACCAGGGGCAAGTTGGCATTTTAATAAAATCTATGTATACTTTGACTTCTAAATTACTGGCTTTTTCATTGTTAGTGTGTAAAACTGGGATTTCAGCATGGAAGAAGGCAAAATCCATCAGAAGCCTTCAGAAATATATTCAGGGAAAAAAAAATCTTAAAGAACATACTGCATTCTGGAAATGTATTTTGAACTACTCTTCAATTGTAGGGCTGAGAGTGCATAAGCTCCCCTCTCCCTGTGAATCCCTGGGGAAGTGACAGAGATTTTACCTTCTGCACTTCATCAGTAGATCTGCATGGAGAAAACCTCTTACTCACTCATTTTCTCAACTACTGACCTCAAGAAAAATGCATGTCCTTGCATGTACATACAGATGTTTATATATAGATATCTTAAAATATAAAAAAGAAACAACCAAATTTTTTTCTTCCCTTTGGCTTAACTGCTTTCTTTTTTCTCTACTTCTATCTTTAGCCTGCAAAATGTGCTTTAAGATGCTGTTTCTTTTGGAAAAAATACACATTTTAGAAATGAAATATGTAGTAAGTCAGTGAATACACGTTAAAATGCTCATACACCTAAGGTATGGCTGCTTATAGCAGGGCAAAGGGTACAACTTGGTACAATTGAAGTTCTTTGTTTCT
>VZRX01011062.1:117971-135471 GCA_013398075.1 Notiomystis cincta
GAAATCCCTGACAAATTGTTACTTTCAAAATGAACAAACATGAGCATATATGATTTGAAAACTCTAGTTTATTTCAAAGAGACTCAGTAGATAGAAAATTTAATTATATTTATTTAGAATTTATTTTGATGTAATGTAGGCCTGCTAAAACTGTGGTTAGGCAAACAAATTCTCAAAAATGTGTTTAAAAGATTTAGAACTAGTTTGTTATGCATTAGATGACAAAACAGCAAATATGAATATAGTCTGTTTTGCTACTGCAAGTATGAATATACTCTTTTTTTATATGAGGTTTAACAAAACAGATACTAAACTTAGTGGTTAAGGTAAAGGCATGAGTAATGACTGTTGAAACTGTGAGAAGGGGAGTTTCTTCTTCCTAGAGGACTTTGAGATGTTAGCAGTGTACTCTTTTATCAACCATAATAAATGATTGCATTTAGTAGGATGTGCAAAACCCTGTTTAAATATTCAGGGTTTGAGACTGCTTGTTACTACAGCTGCTGTAGATTTCACCAACCCATTCAGAAGCCAAACTCTGCCTAATAAAGAATGGAAAAGGGAAAAGAGGTTGGTGTCTAGAACTGAGAATGAAACCTATGGCCTCAACACAACAGTGCACAGCTCAGTTCTGAACCTTTGAAATGGCTTTTTATGCTTCCTGCAGCATTATACACTGGTTTATCAAGAAATCTGCTGGTAATGTTTAAAAATCCTATTCCATAAACAAACTGAATGTGAAGGGGTCCAGACACTTCACAGAAATATTCTGCCTTGCACACAGAATATCTAACACATGTTTATTAGTTGTTACAAACACACCATAAGCTGTCTTCAAGGCTTTATTATGGAACAAAACTCCAGCAAAAATTATCCAATCTCCATACTTTGTATTATCACCCTCATTATGGTCTGTGGATGTGATTAACAATCTAAGTAAATAAAAAAAGGACATTTGCTAGCATCAGTGAGGAGTGGACCAGGCCCTTAAAGACCTAAACAAAACAGAGCTCTTGCCAAAGTGTTGTCAGTAACTTGAAGCATTGAAAGGTAACTTCTTAGGGGAAAAAACAAAGGTCTTGTCTTAAGCATCAGGAATGTAAATATACTTTTAACTTCATGGATTCTGAAGTTTTTGAAATCTTTTCTGTTATGGGCTAGCAACTTTCTCCATCTAAAATTCTGTACTATTTTCTTGATTCTGAAGCCTAGGATTGTTAGGAAAACACAAAGTAACTGCGCAGTTATGTTGTGCAAGTTGCCAACCCTGCATAGTGGCATCACACCACTATGAATACCTCTGTAAATAATAAGCACTCAAAAATTAAAGATGCAAAAGGGTTATTTAGGCAAACTCCTTTTTAAAATTCCTAAGTTTTATGAGAATCAAGAAATAGGACTTTAAGCACACTAGTTCAATTTTTTGTGCTCTCTGTACACAATGTTATTTTCACCCTTACTCTTCATGCATTATTTTCTGTTATTTGTTATTTGGCCAAGCAATTTATTCTAGAGTTAGTACTCCCAAAGGACTTAGGCCTGATTTATACTTCTTTTTTGAAATTATGCATCTGTATTTTTCTACCCCTAAATTGAACTGCACAGCTGAAATTATCTGCTGTGTATCTTTAGTTTCACAGGGTTTTAAAATCAGCTGATTAATTCTCAAAGGTCTGTAGGCACCTAACTTACACTAGTCTTTCGAATGTTTTTATTGTTTTTATCAAATTTACTTCTATTTAATCATATATTTGGGGATTTGTGATGCACAGAGCAGTAAATATTGGCATGCTTTTATCACAAGATCTCTCAGCTACAGCTGTATAATATAAAAACCGTATATAGACACGAGATTTCTTCCTTTCCCTCTGTATGTTGCATCATCAACTCTCATTTCATGTGCTGTTATAGACTGAAGGTCTCCATAAGATCCTGTGCAATATAAGAAATAAATTACTAGACTTTCCTTTTGTTTACCTTCTGCAGTTGCTTTCTGCAGAGGGGAAGATGCAGTAGTTGGAGTCTTGGAAACTTGAATTTCATGTTCCATGCCCTTTCTTTATTTTTTCTTTTGTGATGTGGGAAAATCCACGGGCAAGTTTCTAACAATTTCACATGTGCATATTGTAGAGCTTCATGGCTGCTTGGAAGACTACACATTTTGTGGCTTGTATGTGATAGACTGAGTAGTTTCTCGCAGTGTTTTGAGGAGGAATTGCAAAAGTCCTCATCCTTAGTATCTTTTACATTTCTGTATTCAATGACTCATAATTTCCTGAATGTTCACAGGCACAATGAAATTTTCAATGACATTCTCAGTTTTCAATAGTAAATTAACTAATATTCTAAGATATATTTAACGGTTTCTCCGAGTTATTATTTTTATTTAAAAACTTTAAATAATTATGCTTACAAAAAGACATAATATGGCTACACTTGAATTAAGAAATACAAAAGTCCTATTGCAATGCTTTGAAACTTGAAATCTCACACAGACATTTCATATCATATGAAGCTGTGTCCTAACATACATCGTTCAGCAGTCGCAAACCATCCTTTCATCTGTCAAGCTTAATTTACAGAAAATGACCAATTTATTTTTTCTGAAGTAGAAAGAAATGGTAAAGTGTTTCTTTCATGCACTATAAGCAAAATATTTGTTTCTAAACAGCAAGCTTTATTCCCATCTCTGATGAAGCAAGAAAATAACACCTCTTCACCTTTCAGATTGGCTCCTTCATATTATTCATGCTAGTCTTTTCTCACTAATTTTATGATTATAATGAGGCAATGGCGTGCTAGTTAGCACAGAATGACCTTTTAATTGAAAAGCTGTAAATTCAGTCTCAGTGGCCAACACTGGCAGAAATTTAAATAAATAAGGCTGTGAAGCCCTTACAATGGGCTGCCCTCTTGACCAGGGTGCTACCTAAGTCCTGGTCACCTATCATCTGGCAATGCTTTGTAATTCCTTGGTGTTAACTGTCTGGCTTGTTACATGTTAGGTTAGCATGAGAAGAACAAAGAGAGTGGAGTCTTTTATTGGTTAAGCAGAGGATTTTGCATTTGAATATCTTCAATATCTGATCTAATACTATACTTTATAAAGGAGCTTTTTAGTCACATAAGGCTTATTGTTTAATTTCCAAATCATGATAAAGATCTGGACAGACTGATGCATGAGTAATTCCTGTTCCTTTACACAGTTTCTTTTGATCAAACTTTTAATGTTTGTGCATTTATTATTTGAAAACAACTAATAACATTGGTTTAATGAGCTTTTATTTCTGACAAGCACTTAAGATTGGTGCCCAGATACTACAATGATAAGGTCTTTTTAAGCGTTAGGTAAGATGCATGATTTTTTCGTAAGCAACTGAGAAATTGTGCCACGTTCAATGTGTCTTAGAGATACCCAGTTTATGAAATGGTCATAGCATATTATCCTGCCCACACATAAATGAATGCCTCTCAGGATCTTGATGTTGGTGCTTGGCACTGTCTCACTGAAGTTCATACCTAACGCTGGCTAATGCTATATTAGTGATAACTAATAAGAATTGATAGTCTTGTGTAACATAAAGCAGCTTTATGCTGTCAGTGTCATGCATCTTTATCAGGAATACATCATACAGACAATGGAAATTTTCCATATCCTTTAAAGTTTTGCATTCCGTATATTTGGTTGTTAGACAAATAGAGCAAGCTTTGCTGACTTCATTTTCATTCTTGGCAGCATGTTTTTATCATAAGGCAGATAGTCATTAATTTACAGAATCAACGCTGGGAACAGCTTTTGTGATCTCATATTAAATTTTCGCCTGAATCCGCCCCTTGGCAAAAATTACTCACATCGTTAAAAAATATTTAATTAGGCTGTAGTTTATACCCAGCTCACTGGGGAAATGTTGGAATTAATATGATTTGCATGAATTCTGTTTCTCTTTTTCTGTTAGAGATTAGTTTTGAATTCAGTTCAGAGGGTCGCTGACACTGCCAAGGACTCACAATTGTGAAGGTCAAACAGGTAGCAAATACTTCCCCTGGGTAGCTTCCCTGAAAAGACAGCTCAAAATTGCTTTTAATTATGGGTTACCTAAAAGGCCACTTGCTGTTTTTATTTTTCTACAATCTCTCAAATGTTATATGGCTGGAACTTCGAGGTAGACCACATCAGTTCAAATCTAAAACAACAATAAGTCATGTTTTCACTTCGTCATCTTTTCTTTAAAATGTATAGCATATAAACTGCAAACAGAGTGCACACAAACAGGCATACATATGTGTACATCTGTGTTTAAAACCTTACATTTGGTCTGTGTTCCTCTATTACAGTATGGGGAACCCAAAAACCCCTTTCTTTTTCCTAAGGTTTGTAGGAAAACAAAAAGGATATTTTGGAAGAAAAAATATTTTCCTTCATAGCAATGCATCCACTGGCTTAATTATTCTTCACAAGATAAGGTACAATGTTTAGTTATGCATTCTCTTGTTTATGATTTCAAGGGTTAGGAAAAACCCTGGGGATCCACGATCCTGTGCTTTTTAAAAAGAGAATTTAATGGAAACTTTAATTAATAATCTAATCAATCAATTAATCTCTGTTACATAAGTGTTGAAATCTAATTCTCCTTCACAGCTCTATCTATGCGGGGAGAAATGACTGCCCACTTATCAGGATGATGGGGAACCATTACAGACACAAAGAAAAAGTGAAACTGTAATAGTTTTGTGAAGCTGACACAGATAATATGCTAAGAATGTACTCTTGGATTTGGGATAGATCACAATATGTCAGTATGGTGAGCTGTTTTGCAGTTCATTTCATTTTTTTTCTTTAGAGTATAAGAATGTAAGACCAGCCCCTATATGGTTAGGAGTTAATCTGTTTGCTTTGTGAAAACCCTGGTGATTATGACATATTAGTAGTCAAAAAATCCAGTTAACTAGTGAGCAGCAGGTAGTGCTGACTTTTACCTTGAGTTCAGAAAATGTAAACCATCTGCTTTATGAAAAATGTGCAGACCACACCATGCTCTTGACTAGCTAAACGTTGACAAATAAATATTTATATAGCAAGTGATTTATATAGGGCTTCTATCAGTGCTGCAAAGGTGAGAGTCAGTTTGACCCTTATTCCTAGTACTGTGAGCCAATCCAAACTCTCTGGAGCCTGGAACCCTGCCAGAGGTGCCTGCAGAACTGATGGCAGTTTAAATTATAACAATTCAGATGATTCTTTCATGCTCAAACTCATCTCCAAAGCAGACTCTGTGTATAAGTGTCTTCCAAATGTTTTTAAAAATCTATTAAGAGGGTCTTACATGTAGGAAAGAGAATTAAATCATACATAGGCATGCACAGATGTTGTACAACTTCTGTCACCAAGCTTCTACTTTCTTTTGAAAAGTCAATTCAATGTGTAAAAATACTTACAGGAGAATTTAGTGAAAAGCATTTTGCAGAGAAGTATAAAAATGTAAGCCAACTTTGAGAAAGGAAATAGAAAATTTGTATATCCTTAGTAATGTATTTAATATTTCAGGCTATATACCATGCACTGCAGTCAATGCAATCTGTACATCTAAACTCCTATAAAGTCTGAAATTTTGAGTAGAGACTGTAGATATAGGAAAATATGTTTCATGGTGATTTTTTGAGTGTAAAAGTCTAATTAGATATTTATATTGAGATCTCGTTTAGTTTCCTTCAGTTCTTTCCTACAGTAATAGAAAAGGCAAGAAACAAAATGTCATACTGAACTATCACTGAGCCTAATTCCCTTTCTCTTACATTCAGTCATTTACCATTTCTTTAAAGCTGTATATTTTTCCTTTTATCTTTGGCATGTTCATTTTCCATCCTTTCCCAAGATGCAAATCCTGATGGCTTGAAATTACACTCTTTTTGGCAAGGAAAGGCCACAGCTTTATTTGCAGCACAAATTGGTCCAAATACACTAGTATTAATTGTGCACACTATATACAAAAATAATAGCTTACATTGCCAGCAGGCAGACTTTCCAGTCAGTGATTATAATACTCTTTTCCAACTGAGGAGTTTTGAATATTCTTGCCTGTCAGTGAAAATCTGACCATTCCGATCCACAAAAGTGGCATTGCTATAAAGAAGGCAACCCAGAATTTCTCACCCAAAATTGCAGTGACTGAAAAACTCGGTTACATTCATTTTCCTGCATCCTTATGCTATCCTTCTGTTCTTTTACCTTTCCCTCCCTTCTGTTCCTCACATAAGCCTCATTATCCCTTGCTGCATCCAGGGACCATCAGTCCATAATTGCACAATTCTGGCCACATCTGATACAAAACACACATATGATACAGCCATGTATGATTTGAAACAACTTACAATAAAGTGCTGTCATCATGCTGAATAGAGGCTTAGGAAGTGCCATTTGAGCATAGAAGGTGCCATGCAGTGGTGCACCATCTGCATTCCAGCAGCAAGGCAGCACCATGCAGTTTTCCATGCAGATATTGAAAGCATGGCTACAGAACATCTGAGGTTTCTGATCCAGTCATAGCTAAAATATGACAAACCATTTTTTATGCCATTCTCTTCTTGTTTCTGCCATTTGGATGAGACAGTTCCATAGACAGCAGAGACCTATTGAACTAGAGTATCAGTTACACCTCAGGAAAAAGGTTTTGGAGTCACTATGGATTGTTCTCTGAAACAGTCAACCAAATGTGCAAAAGCAGCCCAAATGTTGGGTGTCATGAGAAAGGATATTGAGGATATCGTGAACATAAAGTGCAATCAAAGCCTGACAATATTTCTTTGCCAAGGCAACTATAAAGAGAAGTGTTGGAGAATTTCTTAATTATTGGTATGTTAGGTACCTGGAGCCTTTCCCTTCTACACAATTTTTATAGGACTGCAGGTGATGGCTAGCAAGACATACCAGTTCTTGGACATTCTCAGATCATAGCCTTAGCCAGAAACATAACATCTGAATCCTGCCAATCACAAAAGCCTCTCTTTTCCTTCTTCCTCTCTTTGTTTTATGTTCCTATATGATACCCTTGGAATCACCCACATATTCAGAATGGGAGCAGTACAAGATAGACACTGGCAGACACTGTGCTGGCAGAACAGCAGGACTGTTCAAAGAAGTAACAAAAAGACCCTCACTGTGACTGACTTATGGTATAAGACAGATGCTGGCATGCATTATCTGTGGGAGATAAATAAATATTAAAACAAGGGAACCATTTAATATAAAAAACTACCAAAAAAATATAACCAAGAAGAGAAAGGGGAAAGCCTAAAAATATATGATTACTTGTTAAAAATTCTTGAAAGTAGGGACCATGTTTTATGTATTTTACTCTACAAGTGGAATCCCAGCAGTAACTTGGTCACAGATGTTTTTACAAACAATTTTAATTGGATGTATTTGTTGGAAAAACTGTTTTCAAAAATAAGGTTAATTGTCATAAACCTCACAAAATAAAGATTGCTCAGAGTCTAAAACTAATATAGCTTTCCTGTTTAACTGGTTTTGAGCTAGTAGGTATTGTGAGTGATGCTGGAGGGAAAACTGAACTTCATACGTTGGCCTCATTATCTTGTTGCCATCTAATGTTGCTCCACTCCTTAGATGTATCATTCAAAAGTCAAAGAACTCTTCTGTTCTAAATAGTGGGTTTCATTACTAAATTAATTAAATGACAGAGAAACCTATGAGTAAATGTTCACAGTCACTTAAACCATTAAAATGAATGCAGTGTCTAGCTGTAAGTTCACCTCAAAAACATTCTTGGTCACTTGCAATAGATATAGGCACTTAGGAAGCAGTAAAGTCTAAGCAGAACATTCAGAAAGACAATGGTACAAGGATCTTCAATTAACACATATAGCATTATGCAATAATTAGCCCTGGAAAGAATTCCACAGTGAAGAACAGGATTTTCCTGAGGTAGGAAGGATACATTTTCACTAAATGTCTGAGTTACATGGCCAAGGTATAGCTAGGGAGTCAGCTTACAGACTATCTTTTAGCAAAAGAATACCTTTTGCTATTCTTCCTTTATTGAACTTATTCTCTGCATTGTATTTGTCATTCTCTCTCAGAAGCTCCACTCCCTTCCTTGGTTTTGCACTTCTCAATGGTCATATCTCTGATTTCTCCCTCTCCATCTCCTCTATTAGGTCTTAGATTCCCTCTGTTCTGCTGATGTTTCTCTGACTTCAGCCCCATTTTCACCATTTACCTCTCATTTCTGCCAAAATTTCCATAGGCCTCTGTAATTTTGAGAGTTGGATTTTTCTTCTCCTTCTGTGAGTATTGCTGTTCTTACTGACCCTTGCAGTTGTATCTCAAACACCTCCTTCATTTCTTGCCCATATCTCAATCTAAGCAGAAGTGAACTTTTAGCCTACTGTTTCCTAACATGTATTAGGTGTTGGAACATTTAAGATACAAAAGATATCACCAAGCTCTGAAGTTGTCTTTTTCTCCTGTGGCTCTTTGCAGTCTGTACCCATCTCTCAGGCTGCAGAACCTTCTCCCTCCTGTCTGCTCTTCAGTAGTGCCAAATACTGCAAAAGTACATCTATAAACATATTTTAACCATTCTCCTTTCTCTCTCTCAGCTTAAAATTGACTTTCATCCTGTTTTCCAGATAGACTATCGTGTTTCCTTCTCCATGCCTTCCATAACACCCTCTATACAAAACCATCCAAAAATTGCCAATTCATCTCTATCATTTTCTTTATCATTTGGTTACCTGCATTCCTGTAATCTTCCCCTCTTCATCCAACCTCGGTCTCACTTTTTTGCTTCAGTTTGAGGAAACTGTGACTGCTATGATTTTTTCTTTCAAGCCTGTAAGAATGCCAACATATTTATTTTTCTGACAACTCTGCTTCACTACTCTCACATTGTAATCTCTCAGATTGCCTCAATTTCCTTTACTGATTTTGGCTTTCTGGTGGAAAAATGCTGCCTCCAGTTCTTGGCAGAAGCCTGTACATCTCATTTGTTAACTCTAGCATACCTTGCTCTTTTTTTTCAGTGTTTCTCTCCTACATTAAAATACAAATGTTACCCATACTCTTCCACTCAAAAAGTTGTTTCTTTTTCTTGAATACCGTGAATTTTCTTTTCTTACTTGGATTCAGTTATAACTTCAATCCTAAGCCTCCTTTTTACTGTATCATTTATTGTATGTGCAGCACTGAATATATTATTAATAAATATATCTAAAATTTTAAGAGAAAATATTTGGAGAAAAAACAAGCATGAAAAGACTGTAGTAGTGTACTTCATCTAAATATGATGTCATCCTACAAATTCTATATGAATTTTCCTTTTCTGCTTAAAGAAAACCTACATAGGGTGTGTGCTGGCTTTGAAAATACAGCTTTGTCAAATCCACAGACCATGTTTGATAGAGTTTCGATGGGAAGTTTAGAAGTCTGACAGGACAGTACTATTGCTTCCTTTTAAGTCAAAGAAATAGATTCCTATGAATGTGAATGTTTAACAAATCTAGAAATGCTGAATGAAGCTAGAATATAAATCCTTTTAAATTGGTATGTTTATTTCAGTAAAATTTGACACAATCTCTCATTTGGAGGGCAGTGCAAGCAATATCTACTTGAACAAATTTTATGCAGCATGAAGATGTGTTGTGGGTTAATTCTAAAGAGCATGCATCTCTAAAGGCCTTCACAATATTTCAAGCATTTGGGGTTTTTTTCTCTTAGCATGCCTGAAATGGAAATTCATCTGTGAATGGTGGTTTTTATTTGTGTTTTCACAGAAGCACATTTGCATGCCCTAGAAAAGAATCAATATTATGAATGAGAACTCTCCCCAAAAGTCTTTAATTATATGTCTGTGTATCAATATGTAATACTTTATGTTTCTCCAGATTTTTTCTTCTTTTAGCTGACACAGGCAGACTTCGAAAGGAGTAAAATCAGCAATGTAACAATGAAATGCATACAAACTTGTTAAATGTGATGGCAAAATAAAAAGCTTCAGTCAGTATGATCAGTAAAAAAAAAAAAAAAGATAGCCAGCAAACTGTCTATCATGTGATGAAATTTGACAGTAGGGATTATGGCTTTGATGGACCAGAACAGCTAATAGAAGAAGCTGACATTTTTGAAACCCTGCTAATTAAGGGTTCCTTCCTTAATATTAAAATAAAGTCTTTGTCTGGTTTTTATGGTTGGAGAATCAGGTGTTTTCATTAATATATGCCAGTCAGTCTTAATAAGCTTGGAGGGCAGAGGAAGTTATTATTGAGTGACCTTCTACAAAATAAGCATGTTGCTAAGGGCTCTAACCCTGCCCTGTTCAGACTGATGAATCTCATTTCCAATGCAAAAGCTTCACAAGAAATCCAAGTATTCTCTGTGCAATCACAGAAAATAATCCTTGTGTCTCTTGTAATGTCCAGAATTGCCACTTACTATACTACTACTGTACAATGAATATTACAATACACATTATTTTTCTAGCACAATTGTCTACATTTCTGAATTGCCAAGAATAGAAAAACTTATTGTCCAGACACTTGTATTGAAAAGTCAGCTCATTTTAATACTTCTCAAATAGTCATCTACCCTGTTCATGAATTATAATGCACAGAATACATCTGACAATACTAGCTTTGAAAAAGAGATATGTCTGTATTATTACATATTCATTTTCAAATAGATTTTGAACAGATTTTAAACCATTCATTGAAATTCATTGAAATGATAAATTCACAGTTGGATTTTGATTGACTCTTAATCTAATTTTACATTTGATAAGTTTTCGTCCTTTTTTTAGTAGTAATTTTGATTTGATGTAGATTTTTCAAGCTAAGTGAAAGGGTGTGGTAAGTTACTAGGAGTCACCATATATTTGCTGATAGAAATTAAGATTTCCATCTTAGAACCAGATTAATTAAGTGAAGCAATGTAACTATCAGGGATGTGCCTCACATTGACTCTGTGTGGACTGGGCCATTTCTAACACCCTTTCTGCAGATATTTACTAATGCTTTGTTGCTTTTAGCTTTCCTTGCTTGTCTCTCACTAGGTCAAGTCAGTTCTCTAAATGGTCTGTGAGATACTGCACACATAATAGAGTGGATAATGGATGAAATTTGAAGCAACACATCCAGTTTGCTGACACTATGCTAATAAAATAACATGGCTGCCAAGTAGAAATGTCAGAGTTGGGAGAATATACATGCTCCCAGGTCATTGTGTGAATCTCTAAAAGTTGAGCATTTAATAGGAAGGAATCAACTGCATCATGTTTGCAGATCTCCATCCTTTAACTGATGGCACAGAAGATGGATCTACTGTTTTCTTATCCAACCAAACCAAGCTATCACAATCTGTAATGTACTTGATAAAACTTATTCCAAAAGTTTGGAATATATCAGGTTTATTTCTTTATTTATTTACATTCATGATCAGGCTAAATCCTAAATTGGCTTCAGAACTCAAACACGTCAACAGAAGTGGATGTGCATACTCTTGGATAATTCTTACTCTATATTGTTTCATACTTAAATACATTGCAAACCAGTGAGGCAGTTCAAACCAGACTGCTAGAAAAGACAACACTGAGGCCCGTGTTTAATTTCTGTCCAGATATTTTCTCCCCAGGGCATTCTGATACATCATTACATGAAAATAAAAAGAATAAAATAAAATAAAGTTAAAAAAAAATTAATGCCCTGAAAAATCTCTCCCATTATGAAGACCCACTATCCACTATGATGTTTGAGTTATTTCTGAATGCCTAATAGATGTTGCATTTCAGTACAATTAGCCCAGTTAATCTACAGACTGCTTTGAATATGAAAGGCTCTCTGTATTTTGCTCGAATAAATTCAAAGCCATCTATACACCTTGGACTATCAGTATCTCTACTTGATTCCTGTATTTTAGTTTTGGGATTTTGAGCTACTTTTCCCGTTAAGCATTTTTTCTCCAAACAAAAATAACTTTATTTAACTCCATGTTTAACCTTAATCCCATTCAATTTGGAAAAGTAGGAAGTACAACGTTTTTCTTAGAATGTGTAAAACTGATCAAATTAAAATCCCAACAGTTTTGTGAGTGGGCTTATTTGTTTGGTTTGTGGTGTTTTTTTGTTTTGATGTTTGGTTTGGTTTTTTGTGAGTGGGCTTATTTGTTTGGTTTGTGATGTTTTTTTGTTTTGATGTTTGGTTTGGTTTTTTGAGGGAAATTTATGGCTGTGGCTGGTGGATGTCAGGGAGGTGGCTGAAGTGGGATCAGTGATTTCCACTCTCTCTAGTGGACGGATACAAACACCAGAGGGAAGACAGTCCATATAGGACTTATTAGCATCTCACTGGCAGCTGTAAACCACAGGAACAAAACATTAGATCTACCCTAGGAATGCCTCTTTCAGATATAGTGTTGGAGTACCTAATACACTGCTACTCTGTAGCCATTTTTGTTCTTTTACTATTTGAAGAAATGCAAAAAAACCACACTTTCTCGCTGCATGCAGTAGTTTAGAACCCCTACACTTACTTCTAAAAACATCTGATTGAAAGCTGCTGATTTCTGATAATAAAACTTTTGTAGACATCAATATATGTAAGAACTAACCCTCAGAGAGAAATATTCCATTCTCATCCTTGTTGGCATTGTGTTGCTAAATAGTATGACAAGAGCTTTCTTACAGTCTCAGCAGTATTTTATGCAGTACCTGCTGTGACTCACCTAAGAGCCAATATTAGTGTGCTCATTCACCAAAAAGGTAAGAGTAAAGCAGAAATGGTACCCTTATGCAGAAATCAATATTCATAAATAAAACAGCCAAAGTCACTGTACTCAAATACTGTAAATGCTATATTTTTTACTGTAAATGTAATTGAAACAAGGTCATTCATTTTACTGCTGGAAAACAAATGGAGTACTAAGCTAGATTTACGCCTTCTTCAAGAATAATGGATTTTTTGTGCAGGAGGAAGGAAATTTATTCCACAGCAGAAGCTAACAGGTGATTTCCACTACCAAATATTGTGAGTGTAGCTGAGGGCAAGAGATATGATGAGGAAGGGCTACTCCAGGATGTTTGCAGAAGGCTCACTGACTGCTGACAATGGGCCAATACTGCAGTAAGTCTGGTATCAAGTTTGAAATCTGCTGTAATATCAGTGTGCCTTGCCAAAGTGAAGTGCCAAATTGAGGGTCAATTAATCTTAATGTCAATTCTCATGTTGTAATGTTAATGTTGTGATTAGAAGGAGTGGCATACGAGTTGTGAGGCTCATCCTTTATGTGGGAGGATACAGGATACCCAGAGGAGATCCCAATATGCTGAGTCACCCATGTCCATCCCATTGGTTATATAGATGTACAAGTACTCACAGAATGGAATGTTTCAGACCCAGGACAAATATAAACTAATGAAAAGGTTTAAAAAACAAAACCCAAAATATTTATGCAATATGCCATGTTTAGATCTGTGGCTAATGGCTAATCTAGCATAGAAGGAATAGCACAAAAGCAGCTGTAAAGATACCAAAACTATCAGCACATCCCACTCCACCACCATATTTGTGAATCCTGAAATAATCAGTGTGGAAAGTATTACTCTAAGTGATCAATATGACTAATCACTTTTAAGAGAGAAGCAATTATTTGCAGATGGTATTTGTCTGCATCATGTATAACTCTCGCCTTTCTCTGCAGCTTCATGCTTTGCTTTTCTAAGTGCTCCTATTTCGCTGTCTTCCTCACAGTTTATAAAACTGAAGCTAAATATCTTGGCAGCTATGTTTTGCTCTCACCTTTCAGCTCTTACATCTGAATGTAATGTAAGGCTTTTGTATCTTCCAAACTTGGAATGACCTCCAATTCTGAATAGCAGTAAAAACAGATGGAATTTTCCAGAGGGACACAAAAAGAGACTAAAGGAAAGAGAGACAATTTGAGATGGAAGTAGACAAGATCCACGACTGCCTTGAGCTGGCTTGAAATGCAACAAGAATAATTATTTAAACAAAAGAGAGATTCTGGGAATATTTTCCACAGTGTTTAAGGAAAAGTGAATGAGAAATCTCTCCTCTTTTCCAAAGAAACAGTAGAATCTTTTCTTCCATTACTCAATTTTGTAAAATGCAAATATGTTTTAGAAAATTGTTTGAGAAAGTTATGAAATTTGATCTTTTAGCCAGTACTCCAATTTCCTACTATGTACCTGGTCAAATCCATTCTGATACAATGTTAGAGGCAGAAGCTATAGGAGTAACTTAATTTAGAGGCTCCCTCCCACAACACCATGGTCTTGGTCAGGACTTAGACTGCAAGTTTCATAGAACATTGGAAGGGCTCTCTTTCCAGACTGGCACAGGGTCACAGAGGCTCGTACAAAAGCCTTTAATTCCTTCTTTCTTAAGTTATACAGCATTACAAAGAACTGCCATGGGCAATCTCTGTACAAGATGAAGAGAAAATAAAACCAAAGGTATGAGAGAAAATGGGGGCTGAGTTGAGCAAAAGCAGGTGTCCAAAGATATCTGTTTAATACCCAATGCTAGTGTTAACTGCCTTGCATATACTTGCTCCTGACAGAGTAGGTGCCACTTGATTTCAGCTGCAGAAGACTACAAGCCCCCACCCTGTCCCAATAGGAAAACTCTCTAGCTGATAGCTGCTTAACATGAAGGTATTAAGGATTTTATATCCATGGCAAAATTTTCCAAAGAGCTGTCTCAGGCTGAGCACCCAGAATCAAAGGCTGCTTTTGAAAAGTTGACCCTGGCCTTTGGGGAGACACTGCAAAGACTTTTCTCGTTTCCTGAAAGGGTAATTTGAATCTCATTCTGTAGTCCCACACTGGACTAAATTGAAAGTGCCTCCTCTGATGTCAACAGTTTAATGAAAATTGCTGTAATTTCATGGATTTTTTTTTTTTTTGTAACCTATGCTAAATGAGTTACATACTGTTGTGTGTATACACATGTGTGTACAGTAATTGAAAGTCTTTTTTAATCTATCCAGTTCAGCATTGAAGATAAGTTTTTCTTTCTCCTCTTTCTACTAGTATATGCAAAACTTCAGTTTCTGTGTCTGTCCTTGAGATATGTGAATTAAAATTGAAAGAGGGATTGGGAAAGAACATAGAATTTCTGCCCAGGCAGTTCAATATTCAGAAGACTTGTGATCTGTAAAAGTTATGAAGAGGGAGGTATCATACCCACTAGTCCAGAGGAAAACCAATTCTAATGCTGATACCACATTACATTGTATTTCCCTTTCTTGTTGATGTATTATTTTATAAATTGTAGTACAGTGTGGTGATTTTCATGTTGTATTTCATATTTCATCTCTAATCTTTCTCGTTGGGTTACATGGAGCTTAGTATCTAGAGAAACATGAAATAATGAGAAAATTAATAATTTAAATGCTTTTTTAACTATCTGCAATATGGTGTGTTAATCCTAATATAGAAAATTCATTATGGCATAGATATATTACTGCTTTTTCTATTACTGAGCTATTTGTAACCATATTTCACCTTAAAAAGTATTTAATTAATCACTCCTTAATCATTAAGGAGTTTGCAGTGCACTGTCCATTTCCACAGCCTCAAAGTAGTGTTTAATCCATTTGATCAAATGACATTTACCGTAGCACTAACTTTTGTTTTTGCTATAATACCACAGTTAGACAGCATTGCTCAGTAAGGAAGAATAGCACACTATTATATGTTGGAAAAGGCAAATTCTTCCTTTTTTCCCAGGAATCACATCCTCCAGAAAGATGTGATCATTCTAATTTAGAAAAGTCACCTGAACTTCAAAACAGTTCCACTATTCACAAACAGTGAAGTTACCAAAGGTGAAGTGCCAATATCTTAGATATTTTTATAACTTCCAGGATTTTATGGCATAACAGTGACTACTTTAAAATATTAAGTCCTCTGACATTTTTGGAAATGGCTTTAAAAAAAATATGTTGTAAAAGAAGAGAAAAAAAATTGCTAACCCATTTTTCTGCTAAATAATCTTCAGTTTCCTGTTGCTGTAAGCAGATACAGAGGTTCACACTCTATAGTCACTTCATTAGTAACAATCTGCAGCAATTCTTTTGAAGTCAGTACAGCTAACCAGCTGTAAAACCAATGTTACTGAAATGAAATCCAGACCTACAACTGCCATACTTTTGACCGTGTACCACACTCATCTTATGCTTCTTTCAGATTCTCACTATTGTTCATAGTAAAACAATAGTATCTCAGATACTGCAGAGTGCTGACCACTGGTGAATTTAGGTTCTTTATAGTGGTGGCCACTGTGACTGAAGAGTGGCAAATGCAGTCAGCATGCTTGACCCATCTTGCTAAGAGGCATGCATGGCATGAGCACAGCTAGAGACCTCCTGGCAGCTAGCACAGTACCCACTCCTCTAGAGCATATTGCATGCATCCTATACATATTCAGTTCAGTCAGAAAAGAGGGGTTTTTCTACCAATCACAGCAGTGTATGAAAATAATTCCGTCTCTCCTTGCTGCATGCATCATGATTATGGATGTGCTGAAGCACCAATAATCAATCTCAGTTAACTGGAGAACGTTGTCACTTGCTGCTCTTAGTCATGCAAAGTGTTGTACAAAGAGGCAGAAGCAATACAGCTTGATTTTCATGGAGGTGTTATTGTACGTGAGGTACTGAGAGGTTGTACATTATGATAGGAGCACAAGCTGCTCAGTGCTGTTCATTTTGCTGGGTTTTTATAAATGATTATGGAAGTAAAGTAAAATCTATGTGGCTACACTGCCAGAGTACCTCAGGCTTTTCTCCCACTTTCTTATACCCATCCAAGGAACTTGCAGAGGTGGGATTATCAGAGACTTTTTTACTCCCAATGAACTATTTTGTTTTTGTGGAGATTGGTTTTAAATGATCCAATGCATATCCTATAAAATTTACTTCTCTGTTAGTGGCAGCTGGCAGCTGGCAACAGAACAGTTCAAAGGTGCATGAGATCATCCATATTAAACAAAATAACCCAATAATCATTTGCATCCCATTTACCTTGAGGAAAGTTCAGCACAGGTTTAACATCAGAGACATACTTAGTGTTGTGTTGGGCTGTAAGGCCCTGAAAAGGCTGCTCTCCCAGCACCAAATGGAAGCCTAAAACTTGCTGGGTGGTACTGAATTAGTTTCCAGTGAGAAAAAGAAATTACTTTGAAGGTTGAAAATCCAAAGTGCACCATGTGACAAAGATTTTGTTGTATTCAGACCTCAAAATTTAAGAAGAGTAAATTGGCTAATGAGAAGACCCAACCTGTGCAATTATACAGAATCTTCTGAAAGTCTAGTATTTCCTTTTAGAGACTGCATTTTTTAGGCTACAGGCTGAAATGAAGCATGCTATTAAACTGCTGCTTCTGGGTAGTAGGTGGTTCATGGTTTCTCTTGATTTTTGTCATCTGAGGTCGAAATTATTTTCGTAGGGATTTCTGTTGTTATTGC
>VZRX01011062.1:140471-150471 GCA_013398075.1 Notiomystis cincta
CAGGTTTTGGCTATTTTATGCACTAAAAATAGGGTTGTTCCATTTAGGTTGTTACTGTATATAGGTAAAAAAAACCACCAAACCCAAACCTAGTTTTTTGTTTGGTTTTTTTTTTTTCCATTTGACACTTATCTCATACAACTAGTGACCTTTGTTTTTCTCCGAATGTGTTTAATCTTAAACTCATTGGCCACTGCTTATAAGCAATAAGGAGAGCAGATTTGGCCTGGAATTTTAACATTTTACCCTGAACATGTGTTTTTCAACGCTACAATTTGCATTTGATTCCACTATAAGCTTATAATATTCAGTCAGGAGAGATTCTGCCTCTATTCTTTGCAAATGGCTGAGAGGAATGAATTGTTACTTAAATAGAATCATAGAATATCCTGAGTTGTAAGGCACTCACAGGGATCATCGAAGCCCAACTCCTGAATAAATAAATTATACACTGCTCTTGTTATGTAAATCCTTAGTTGCAGTTTTGTCAAACTGTGGCTAATAACAACATTTAAATTGACCGATAGATTTCTGTAAAGCAGGGTAGGGTGCTACCTTTAACTAAATATCTTCACTAATGCAGATGATAGCTCCAAGGGAGTTTGTTAAAAAGTTAGTGTCAAGCTCTACATCTCAAAGCTCCTTATGGTTCCTTAAAAGCTGAAAGAATTTTAACTAGATTTCCTGTATCTTAATAACACGAAAGAATGTTTTTGAAGACTGCTGTTCATTGCACCATAATCTCTTTAACTGTGTTAAGACACTAAGATATTTTTTAAATAACAGTGTGTGTAATTTTGGGGAAAAAAGGATATCAATATGTGATTATTATGAAAATGAAGAGGCAGCTACTAGGTATGGAATTTTGCAGAATCCTTGATGTGTTCAGTGTACCATTACTAAATGACTGAAATCTAAATAACATTTGGCATTATAATAGAAGAAAATAACTGACTAAGCTAGCCTAAGAAGCAGTGATACTGAACCATAATAAGAAGTGGTTTTTTTCAGCACCAGACTTTCTTCTCTGAAATTAGACTGAAGAAGATGTGGGTAATTAAAGATATATACTTACTGGACAGCAAAGCACCAAAAAAAAAGAGAGAATGGGTTTAAAGATACTGTTTCAGAGGACATATTTGTCAAAAATCTTTCATTTCATGAGTAGCTATTTTCAAGACTGGCCCCTCAGTGGATATGTTCTTTGACTGAAATTTCTGAAACCCTCAATTCAGCTTAATATTAACAGTGAAGATTTTAAGGTAATTTTAAAGACTTGATGTAGAGCCTATCTTGCAGACTCCTGTTGTGAGAAGAGAATCTCTGAACCATGATGCCTGGATGGCTAATTTACTTTTTCTACACATCTACTTGTGTCTTTTCATTAGTTGTAATAGTTCTGCAGGCTTGGGATTATAATGGCAATACTGTCCTCTTAATAAATTCAATGTAGCTACTGTTAAGTGCCCAATAAATGAAAAAAACAGATGCAATAGAATAAGGAAAAAAGTCTCTTTGGGCAAAACAGTTATTCTAGGGTTATAAGGAATACTGTATATTTCTCTGTGGTAAAGAAACATTTCCCTTTCTGTTTCTAAAACCATCTTATATCTCTAACATCAGTTAGCAGCTGTAATACTGGTGTCAGGAATAACATATCCCAGCTGCATTTTAGAGTGAATTGAGCTGGGACAAGGGGTCCTTGGAGCTTACTGAATGGGTGAGAGCTTTTAAAGGGAGAAATCAATACTACAGCAGGATTTAGACAACTTAGCAAAATATATCAGACAGAACTTTGGTCAAAGAATAACTACAATAGCAAGTTAACCCATGGGGTGCCTGAAGTACAGTCTATAGCATTTCACTTAAACTCTCAGTTGAAAAGAAGAACATTAGTTATTCTAGCAGGGAACTAGCAGGGAAGCATAGTAAAGGTTGCAAATCCACTCCCTTAAAAGGTCTCCTTCTCACATGTGCTATCCAAATTTTCTTTGGATATTATTTCTGTGATTTTTCACACCAGTTAGACATGAGAAATTAGAGAATTTCTCTAATAAGCAAAATTGCTGAGATGTGAAGAAAATTTACACTTCTTTCTAAGTTGCTACTTAGTAAAAGAGGCACTTTTCAGATAGGAGTAAGCAATACTAAAAAGACTAAAAAGAACTTTCTTGGGACAAGTCTTGGTAGAGCTGACTACCTGTGCTTTGAGTGGAAGAGATTAGCAGCTGAGAGGTTTGTCACTGCAACTGTATTTTCTCAGGTCAGAACTCACTTTTGGCAGTGGCATTTCCTATGCTTGGATTGACATCACACACAAGGATAGCTGCCTGTAGAGGCAGAACTAAAGAATGATTCTGGTGTCTCAGTGATATTCTGATACTTTTGGATTTCTAGATTTTCAGTTTTAAAATCTTTTTTCTACTGAAATAGCAAAAATAGTAAGAGCCTATAAAAAGAGTAAGTAAATGGCCAATAAAATGATGCTGTTACCAGTCAAATACTACAAGTAAAATGTTGAGGAGACCACTCCTTTCCTACTCCATTCATTTCAGTAAAATGTGTATTTTTAAAGCCCAGTTGGAAGCATTCAAACTATAACATGCATAGCAATTAAATTGTTTCTTTGGGCAATTTCAAAACCAAGGAAATTAAAAACATAAAATTACATTGACACCTCATTGAACACTGAACTTCCTTGTAGTGCTGCCCTTAAACTGAGTTAGGCTATGGGAAATATTTCTGATAAAGTTTTAATGCCCCATCCATCTTCAGTTAAGGTATGAGAATTCCAGTTTCACTTATTTTGCATTCTCAGTAGCAGAAATGGAATTTTTTTAGTATTTTCTCATTATTTATGTAACCTATTCAAGTCATAGGCAGACCTTTGTGGCTGGAATTAGTACATTTACCAGAAGATTGTGGGGTTTTGACTCTTGCTGAATCTTCATTCATGCCTACATGCCAGGCACCCCCTGAGAGTGCAGCACCTGTTGGCATACTGAAGCAAGTTTCAGATTTGTTGTTTTGGATATTCCCAGCAGCAGTGCTAAAGCAGCATAGATCTTTCCCCTGCTGCAAAATTCACCTCAAATCTGGGAAAATATCCAGAAGAATCAACTGGAGACAGCTATTATTGCTCAGAGTTGTCCATAAAAGGCAGTCCTCTACATATTGTAATAGTCCTTTTATTAGGGAAAGGATTTATTGTAGGCACATGTAATAAAAACCAAAAGAGCAGGATGGGGCCCAGAAACCTTGGAGACATCCAGGTCCATTTTTGGTTTACTTTTTTTCTTTGATCACACATTCAGACAAGAATGGTTTATCAGGACTATGATTCTGGAGTTTGTTAAGGGCACTAGGAGATGTTAAAGGCACCTACTCCTTTATATATTAACATAAGCCAAAATCAGTGGTGATTTTACTAGGGGCTTAATCTGAACTGTGAATAGCAGCTGCTGAGAAGCAGACACACCATGCTTGGCAACCTTAGGCAGAAAGATGGCAGAGATGTAGCAACTAGACACCTCTGAAATCATCTCACCAGGAATCTTGAGGGGGTTTTGTGTCAAGAGTCCCCTCTATCTGTAAAAGCAGCAGGGAAGACAAGCCCATGCTGTGCCAAAGGAACACGAAGCTGCAGCCTTGCTCTGTGCTACCTCAGACCCATCTCAGGGATGGATGGCTGCCTCCCATGGCAGCAAGGTTTCAAGTGCTGTCACAAGAGTGTCACTGCTTGTGAAGTCACAAGAATGTGCTACATAACCTGTTGATCCTGGTGTCTCATTTTCTTCTATTAAGCAAGGTTCTTTCCTAAACTCTGTGTCAGAAACTTCTGTGAGGTCAAAGAATATTTTGATGAGCTGCCCTTTCCCCCAACTAGTGCCACCATCTTCTGCTTCTTTCATTTGTGTTTTCATTTGCTTGCCATTTCCTCCTCTCTGCAGCTTTTAGTTGGACAGATACTGGAAGTGTAGTTAGGAGAACCATTTACAGTAAATGCAAGCAGACTATGGAATTACAGTGTCAGGATGAAACTGAGCCCACAGCCACTACAGATATTTTCTATCCATTCTTGTGCACCAGCACTGATTGTCTAATGGTAGAATTTTCATTTTCTTTCTGATTTCCAGACTCCTAGAACAGCTATCCCTGAACAGCTCAGGTTCACAGCTCCTGGTGTTAGATAGAGGTGCAGCCAAGAGGGGAATCATGTGAAAACATCACTGTTCATAATCTGCTCTGAGCTGCCCTGAAGTACTCACAAACAGGAACTTAAGGATATCCTAGACATAGCTTCCCATGCCATGCTCTGCCCTGAATGAAGCTCAGCCAGACCAGAGCTAGAGTCTAGGGAATGCCACAGTGAGTGGGCAGGCTGAGGAATTTAATACAGATATAAGATATGCCAGGGTAAATACCCTGAGAATTGCCAGTTAATTTGTCTGACAATTTTGCTCAGGTTGATTGAGCTATATTATTGCATGGTGCCTACAATGTACAATAAATGCCTTATAAAACTTATTGTGAAAGTTAAAACTACAAACCAAACAACTGTCTATGTTTCCAACATCATTCACTAGTAAAGCATTCACTTGGAAACACTGTGATGTGTGTTGTGATACCTATTAAATTCTGTAAACGTGATGACAATAAGGAATGTCAAATATTTTTTGAAGACCCTTTGGTAATGTATTTCAAAAACAGCGTGAAAGTGATTTTTTTTTTACCCACTTTGACAGGTGAATTATTTACTGCCTAGTGTAGTTTTCTGAATAGCTGAAGTTTTCTATCAATGAGATGAATTTAGAGTCAGGCAAGGGAAGCCATCTCACTAACCCTGCATCCAACCCCATTCCCAAGGCAGCTTGACTGTATCTACAGCACTTTCTGCTGTACTGCAAATGTCAAACAGAAGGTATAATGGATTTAATATTAGTGCTGGCCAAGGTGTTGAGGGAGCTGTTAATAATGTCACTCCACTTATTGATCTGAAGCCTTTAGAAATCAAAGAAAAGTGAGAGATCCCCAACTGGGGAAAGGCACAACAGTGACTGGTTTTTATTACCAATATATTTCTACATATATAGTGCTGACTTTTTGGAATTATGTGATCATCATTAATCTTACAGAGATTTCTGGAATCATTATGTGGTAGAATAATATCAGGGTGACCTGTATGCATGCTAATGTTAAAACTTGCTTTCATTTCAGCCACAAGTTAGCTTTTAAAGGTACAATAGTGATGCCAACAATATTAATACAAATCTTCAGCTGCAGGGAAATTTTATTTATTCTGTAATCATATACTGGTGAGTTTGAGTTGTCTGGATTTGACTCTTCCTAAGAACATTGTCATTTCTTCTGCCTGTTAACCTGGAATTTGTGTAACTGCCATTGCAAGAGAATAGATTTTTCCTAATTATAATAATCATGGCTCAGCTTCCTCTGTTTACCACAGAGCTAAATTTGGCTCTAGGTTTATATTCTTCTAAATTCCTCTGTCATAGTTAATCCTTCAGGATGAACTTCTACTGTTTTGTTCTAAAATGGAAATGGGTTCTTAGAATAAGTGCATCTTTTTCTTCTTTCAACCAAATTTTGCAATGTTATGGCATTCTATATGGAGGACACCTCTGTTGCCTTTAGTCACAATAATTAAATGGAAGTCAAATGTAGAATTTTTGTTTAGTGTATGTCAAATGATCATATAGTTCATTTCCATGTTTTTACAAAATAAATAGAGAAAAATCCTGTAGATAACTTGGAACTGTTGTCTGCTGGATTGAAGATGAAATATGTCTCTACCAAAACTAGGCCATAGAGTAGGTCCACTAGACAGAAATATATACACCTGAAAGTGCCTAAATACAGTGTGTGTATGCAAGTGTGTGTGTGTATATATATTTAAATATTTATGTACTGATAAAGTATAAAATTACCTATTGCAAGTGTATTTACTGTATCACAAAATTAGGCAAGTGTATTTAGTATACTATGAAATTTCAAATCAGTATAAACAGGAGAATAATCTACCTTTGCTTTCATTTGATCCCCGAGTATCATGATAAACACATATTTTAACAGAAGTGATTTTCAAGCAGAAATTCTATTAACTCTTCCATAACTATAGGAAGACCAACCAGTAGAATCTCTGTTGCACTCTGGATAGGTCAGTAGTTAGTGTGGTTTATAAGCTCTTTGGAAACAGGCAAGAAGAAACCAGAAATATAGCAGGAGGATTGGAGACTGCATGGACTTTCTACTGTACTCCTTCCCTCCTTCAGCAAAGAGAAATACATAGGCAAAGTAGGCTGGAGAGTGTCTGCTTGCCTGTATTGATTTCCCCAACTGCTTTTTTCAGACCTATTTGATTTGGGCTCTGAGGTCAAGATTTTTGTTTCATTGATCATGTGTCTGTGGCAGTTCCAGTGGAGTGTGTTCCTATGTCAGCTGAAGGGTTGTGAGAAATAAGGCTGACTGATCTTCCTGAATATTCCTAGTCTTATGTGGGATTGTTCTCAGTCCTACAGCTGAGTTTGGAAAAATCAGAGTAATTGTGTTTCCATCTTCTCACAGTTACTTGTGAAATTCAGTCCACATGTTCATTTAAAGTATATACCATTCATTTTTGCACACCACCATAACTTTTATTTCATCCTTCCCTCACAAGTGCTTTGTTCTGAAATCTTTCATAGTTCTTATTTTGTGCTCTTCTCTCAGCTCTTTCAGGCTTGCCTTAGTTTCATATGAATTCCACATTTTCCCAAACAGAAGAACAATTTTACTCTGTCACTTTATTCATCTACATAGCCATAAATTACATTGGTTTTTTTCTCCATCCTGTTGTTAAAAATTCATATCTCATTCACTCTTTCCCCCACCAGTCATCTTGTCTTTCCAACCTCCTATTTCTTCCTTCTCAATATTGCTCTGTGACATTGTGTATCTTTCTGAAGTAATTACCATTAACCATCATTATATCTATTTTTTAATTGTAGGGATTTTTTTTTTCATTTGACAGATTTGTTAATGCCCACTCTAAGTAAAATGTAGATCACAATTTTTTTATTATTATTTTAGTATTTATTTTATGATCTACACATTTCGTTAATTTCTCATTTTAAATTTAGAGTTATAAACCCAGAAACTGTTATATTTAAACAAATAATTTTAAGATTTTTTTTTTTGTGTTCCTCTCTAAAATAAAATGGCACTGCAGTCTTTGCTTACCTAACCTATGTCAATATTAACTTGTTTTTTAAATATTATACTTCTAATTGGAGCTGGATAGGCTGTTTCTTTTCAGAGTAGAGTAGAACAGTACCGATGCTTAATAATCTGAGATTTCGTGCAGATCAGACTTGACTGCTTAAAGCTCTTGGCTTGTTGTAAGTCAGTTATGTTTAATTCATCATACTACAGACTAAAACCTTGTTCTTGTCAAAATTACACAATTCTGTCTTCTTTATATACACAAAACAGCAGAGATACAAAGGATGATATTACTTGGTATCGATTCAGCTCTGTGGGGGGCAGAGATCACAAAAGGCAGAACTGGCCAAAAGGAATGTCTGCCTCCAGTGAACAATTTTACTCACGGTCACACTGGGAAAAGCCTGAAAATATTGCTTCTGTGTGAAAGGTTTGTTGCTTCCAGTTCTGGAAGCTTTTCCCAGGCCATTTGTCCCAGGTACTCCTTGGTTTTCAGTTATGGATAGGCTATGACCACTCTGAATAAGCCATCTAACTTTATAATCTCTATTTGTTTATCACCAGGTAAAGTGGATATGCTGTCTCTCTGACTTTACTACATTTTAGGTTCTCTACCAGGGTAAATTGCTCAGCTAGCTGCGGGGCAGCTAAAAGCACTCTTGTTGGTGCCCTGAGTGCTGCTGTTTCAATCAGAAGAGGTCACCCCTCCAGCAGCAGCAGCAGCAGCAGCAGGAGGTAGGGTGTCAGAGAGCAGAGTACCTGTGCCCACACAGCACCCAGCACGGGGAGGGGGCAGCCCCACACTGCCACCTGCCAGGGTGATGGTCATCCTCATGGAGGCCAGCCACAAGATAAGGCTTTTCAGAGTCAGGCTGTTGCACAGACACATAAACTGTCTGTGGGAATGCTCCTGAAGAGCCTCCCGCTGGCTACTCCCTTCCAGGACTGGACATTTATTGGGGGATAATGTGGCAGGAGTGAAACGCTGCACTGATCTAGTTCAGTGTAGGTGGTCAGGACTAATTATTTCATTAACTGTATCTTATCAAAGCACATTACCTGTCAAGGTTTTGTAGAACATCGAATGAAAAGGCGTAGTTGTGCTATCATCACAAGAGAGCTTCCTTTTTTCCTTTTATTTTAAGTGAATTTCGTTCTGCTGATAGGTGCCAGATGGAGAGCGCCCTGGGGACTGAAATTGTTTGTTTATCCACAGAACACGTACAGCATGGGCACCAGCAGTGTAGTCTTTCCCATGCTGTTGCAGTGCTGTTCTCCAGCCTGGCTCTCCAATGACTCTCTCTAGGGGTGGGAAGGCAGTGCACAGTCCAGGTCCTGCCCAAACTCCAGGTGTTCCCCTGTGAATATATGCAGGAGTGCCAATTACAGTCCGTTTTCATGGACTTTTTTGGCACAGGAAGTGCTGGTCGCCAATCCAGTCCAAATAAGCCACCAAATAATACTAATTAACTGCTTACCTAAATCAAATTTTAATCAGTGGCCTACCACAAAAGATCAAAGGCTTTAGTTTCAGGTTTCCTATTGTATTTCTTCCAAGGCATCGATTTCTTATAATAACATTTTATGTCCTAGAAATAATATTGAAATAATTCTAGTCTATTAAAAAATAGAAAATAAAAATTTTTCAAAGCAAGGTAAAATAATCTTTCATAAGTTTTTTTTGCAAAGAGCCGAGAAATCTCATTCTACCACTCTGCAACTCTATCCCTCTTCAACTGAGAATAAACATTGTCAGAGATTTCAACCAGGAAAAAAAGAAAAAAAAGGCAAGAAAAGAGAAAAAAAAAACAGAAAAAAATAGAAAATATTATCTTAAATATTTTCATCAAATGTGCTTAAACATGTATCCTAGAACTACAGTTTTAATAAGTTGATGCATTTTTTAATTCTGCATAAAAACAATTGATTTCAGTTCAGGGTTTGTGTTTGTGAGAGACTGGCTAAAACCTGAGCTTTTTGTTCTTCTTTTACAGCTTGTTTTGAAAGCGTCATAAACAAATTACTAAAGTGTCCAACAAGACAAATGTTCTTTAATCATCTAATGCACTCATTTATCCTCAGCCTTAACCTTAGTCCTAAATTAAGTCTCTTGCTAAAACATAACTTCACCTAAAAACACCCATCAATCCTATATGATTTTGATAAGCACATTTTAAAAACATAAACAATCAGACAGTTGTCAATCCAGTTGAAGTTCTGTCCCATTTAAAAGTTATTCATTAGGATATGTTTCTAATGCACCGGCTGCTAATAAAATTTTAAAGTGGAATGAACAATGTTTTCAGGTTTCTGCTAGAGTTATAATTTTCTGCCATTTACTGGCACTCGCTTAGAATGAAATCAGAATGCATATCAGAAAAATATCAACTTCAACTTAAAATGAGCAACTTCTAGCCTAATGGGATGCATTTTTCTGAAAATATTAACATAAGTTATATTTTAATTTGCATTCCAGTTTCACAGTACACTAACAAAGTATGTGTCACACCTTTGTGTTAAGTTTATTTGTTCATTACCTTCATTATCTACTCAGGAATCCAATGTACAGGGAAGTATTACACAGAAAGAAATTAGTAACATGGACATAGATTACACATTCAAAGATATTTTGTAGAATATATATTTGTCATTTGACCTGAATAAGTAAATAAAGTGACTGTGAAGGGATATGAAAGATATTGCTATCTGATATTCACTGTATTTCAGAATTAATTAAGATTATCTTTTGTTTAAGCAATACTTAGCCATAGCCAGGGCTAAG